>PVKU01004260.1:0-152135 GCA_004027475.1 Anoura caudifer | reverse complement strand
GGGGCGGTGGGCTGGGATGGGAGTAGAAGACAGAAAACTGTATAAGAACAACAATTAAAATAAAATTTAATATATATATTTCATATTTTCTTTATCCATTCATCTGTCAGTGGATACTCAGGTTGCTTCCATAACTTGGTTATTGTAAATAATGCTGCATTTACCTCTGACTTACTTAATGTACTCACCCTGTTCAATTCTCTTTCTCCCTCCCTCCCTCCCTCCCTCCCTCTCTCTCACCTAGGAACATGCAGTCATGTAGATCTGGCAGCTACGTGGGCCCTCAGCAGACTGCATGGGCTCTTAAGGACTGAACTTTAAAAGCCTGAACACTGGCTTTTGCTTTGGCCTTGCTGAAGATGTGGTTGGACTTTTTCCATGATGGGATGGAGTGAGATAGGAAGTTGGATACCCAGGGGCAGATTTCCACCCCAATAAATCTTGCCACACCTCAGTCTCCCATGTGTGGGTCCTTGGCCTGCTTTCCTCCTAATTCTGTGGAAGAGACTGATTTCCACCAACAACATTTGATGAGTCAGCCAGGAGTCAGAGGAGCTGTTACTTGTCATAGGAAAACTGCTCAATCTTCACTTAACTGGTCTCTCTCTACCCCTCTGATACTGCCTGGGCTTTTTCTGGTTTATCTTCTCTCTGTTCTAGCACTTCCCAGCTCAGGTGCATACCTTCTGTTGTTTTGGATTTTACTCCTAGTGCATGAAACCCCACGCATGCCCAGCAGCTTTATTTCCTCTCGATTTCCTCCACTCTGTCTCTTGGTGGATCAGACTGCACAATGCAGGTAAGCCATTCTGGTGGCTTACCACCAGTTAGATCCACTGCCCACACCACAGCTTAGAAAATAACTCCCCTCTTCTGCAGTTGCATGGCTAAATGTTTAGGGCAGGGGTGTCAAACTTATTTTCACCAGGGGCCACATCAGCCTTGAGGTTGCCTTCGAAGGGCCGAATGTAATTTTAACACTGTTTAAATGTGACTACTCCTGAACTAGGGGTAAGAAGTTCAGAAGCTCGGTGTTGCTGCTGGGCAGAAACAGGGTGCCTGGCCAGATAAAACAAGGTAGAGGGCCAGATTAGGTCCGAAGGCCTTGTGTTTGCCAACTGTGGCTTAGGGTGCAGCTCACGGCCCAGCATCTTGCAGAGGACATCGTGCAGCCTCATCCCCCATTTTATCCCCAATATGTATCTCATTCTTCTCTGCCTTCAACCTGGCAGCATGGCTGCCTCTCCACAGCCTCAGGCCCTACACCATGTGGGAGAGGGTGGAGAAGAAAGCCACCAGCCATAGCTGTTGCCAGGGTGCTGTCCATACTGATCCTGAATTACTAAAACAGCTGGAGCTACAGCTGAGAGCTCTGCTCCCAGCCTCAGCCATGCAGCTTGAAGCCTGGTAAATTCCAGTATCTCTTGCAAAAACAGTAGCCTGTCTAGCTTCTAGAGAAGTAAGCTCCTAGTCTCCATTTATGATTTTACAGGTGTACCTAATAAGTAAAAGTGCTTCAGATGTAATTGTTCAATGATCTTGGGGACTGACTAAATATTTATTACTCCCTCCCTAGAGAAAGCAGTAGGATTTACCCCCTGGACCAGGAGTGTAAATCTCTGTCTGGCCAGGTTAACAGGTATGCTCCCCCCACTCCTAGGGGAGGCTGCCTTACTTTACTGGGCCTACTGAAGGACCTGAACTGTTGGAGATATGAAAGGCAGGGCAAAAGGTTACTTGTCCAACTACTAAAGGACAGAGGCTGCAGTGTCTGATCAACACTGACAGTTGGTAAAACTTCACACTGCTTTGGGAAGGCCTCCACCCTGATGTGGGAGGGGTACGGCATAAGCTGTGGGACAGGCTGGAAAATAGGTCACAGGCCATCGCAGGTTTTGATCTGGGGCTGAGGCTAGTGAGCATGGAGGATGCTCATGCCTCCCTCAGGTACACAGTATCTCCCACTTTTATGAGGATGGTTTTATCTCCCTCACTTATGAGATGAAGGATTTTTTTTCCTGTCTTATGGGTATGAAAGTTTCTCTCCCTAGAGATAATAGGCAATACAGTCTCCATCCACAATGCCTCAAGAGAATCCTCTTTTAGGTTGCATAGTCTCTAACCAGAAGACTTTTGATTTTGGTTATCTCAAAGGAAAGGCTGTCTGCCTTTAAAATACAAATATCTGGTCTCCAAGAACTTTTATCTGGACTATTTTCTAAAATACAAATTTCTGGGTGATAGTTCTTACTGAGAGTGAAAAAAAAACTTAGCCATCTGAGCAAATCAATTTAACTCAATTCAGGTGTAACTTTCTCCATCAGTGAGCTTTGCTTTATAATACTTGTCTCATGGAAGTACCATATTTTGCCATGTATAATGTGCACCCATGTTTTTGGGTACATTGTACCTGGGTTTATTATACCCATAGTATGTAATCATTATACCCATGTATAATGTGCATCCTTACTTTTCACTCAAAATTTGGGCAAAAATGTTTGCATTGTACATGATATGTCTCTAAAAATAGTATGTTTGCAAATAAAGGAGACTGTGTATCTAAAAGATATGGAATCTGAACTTCCGGCCAAGATGGAGGTGTAGTTGGACACACTGTGCTTCTTCTAACAACCAAGATTAAGGACAACAAAAATATAGACCCCCCAAAAAAGAAAACCCAACCAAGACAAAGAGAAAATTGATAGAGTGGGAGTCCGACAACATTCACCCAGACCGGTAAGAGGGGTGGAGTCCATGGCCGCAGTGGGGGCAGTTGGGTCGCAGAGGGATAAGCCAGTGTCCCAGGTGCACGGTCACTCCAGGAGCACAGGTGGCAGTGTTGCCAAACGGGAGCAGAGGCATGCAAGGCGTGCAAGGTGGCTGGCCACAGACACTCATTCACGCACAGATAAACCAGGCAAAAACGAGCAGCAAGACAGACTGCGCAACGGAGGGCCCCAGCGCCGGGAAGTGAAGCCTAAGCACCCATTGAAAACAGGTGTAGGGGCTGAGGTGCTGTGAGTGAGTCCCAGCTTCACAGGAGAGTTTGTTGGGGAGACCCGTGGGGTCCTGGAATGTGTGCAGGCCCACTCACATGGAAGTCAGCACCAGAAGGGCCCAATTTGATAGGAGAAAGAGGCTGAAGGGACTGGAAGCTAGGAGAGAACTTGGAGCAAGTGCCATTGTTCTTTCACGGACCCCACCCCACACCCAGCATCACAACCCAGTGACCTGGCTGCCCCGTCCTGGTGAATGCCTAAGGCCCCTCCCCTTACTATGTAACAGTCATGACCAGACAAAAACAGAAAGACCAAAACCAAGGATGGTTCAGACTGCAGAGCAGACCAGGGCCCCAGAGCTGATTCATCTGAGTTACCAGAAGGTAGTCAACCTATCAGATGCAGAGCTCATAGCACTGGTAGCCAACCTATCAGATGTACAGTTCAAAACTCTGGTGACTAGGAAGCTCACAGATTTGGTTGATTTTGGTCACAAATTAGAGGAACAAATGGAGGCTACAATAATTGTAATGAAAAAAAAAAAAAAAAACGCACAGGGAACCAATAGTGATGGGAAGAAAACTGGGACTCAAATAAATGGAGTGGACCAGAAGGAAGAAAGAAATAACCAAATGGAAAACAAGGAAGAAACAAGAATTCAAAAAAAAATGAGGAGAGGCTTAGGAACCGCAAGGACTTCTTTAAACGTCCCAACATGCAAATTATAGGGGTACCAGAAGGGGAGGAGGAAGAGCAACAAGTGGAAAACTTATTTGAACAAATAATAAAGGAGAACTTCCCCAATCTGGCAAAGGAAATAGACCTCCAGGAAGTCCAGGAAGCTCAGAGAGTCCCAAAGAAGTTGGACCCAAGGAGGAACACACCAGGTCACATCATAATTACATTAGCCAAGATTAAAATGAAGGAGAGAATTCTAGAAGCATCAAGGGATAAGGGCACAGTCACCTACAAAGGAGTTCCCATCAGACTGTCAGTTGATTTCCTAAAAGAGACCTTCCAGGCAAGAAGGGGCTGGAAAGAAGTATTCCAAGTCATGAAAGTGAAGGACCTGCATCCAAGATTGCTCTATCCGGCAAAGCTGTCATTTAGAATGGAAGGTAAGATAAAGCGCTTCTCAGATAAGGTCAAATTCAAGGAGTTCATCATCACCAAACTCATTATATGAAATATTAAATGGACTTATCTAAGAAAAAAGAAGATAAAAAAATAGGACAGTAAAAAGACAGCAAAATCACAGATATTAACAACCACACCTAAAACAAAAGCAAACTAAGCAAACAGCTAGAACAGGAGCAGAAACACAGAAATGGAGATCACAAGGAGGGTTAGCAATAGGGGAGTGGGAGGAGAAGAGAGGGAGAAAAGGTACAGAGAATAAGTAGCATTGACGGTGGGTAGAAAACAGACAAGGGGAGGGCAAGAATAGTGTGGGAAAAGTAGAAGCTAAAGAACTTATGAAACAAGATCATGAACTAAAGAGGGGAATGTGGGTGGAGGCGGGTATGAAGGGTGGAGGAGAATGATGGGGGAGAAATGAGACAAATGTAATAGCATAATCAATAAAATATAATTAAAAATAAATTATATGGAATCTGTTTGCCAATCTAAGGAAGACTAACTGCTTACTTTTAGCTGTCTAATACAGAGTTGGAGTTTGTCCCTTTTTACTCTGTTAAAAGGACAAGGATTTTCCTTTAGTTTTATATTTTTCTTCCCACCAGATCCCTCCAGAATTTGGAAGTTTTTAATGAAATATGCTCGGATTGAACTGCCGTGCATTCACAGTGGTCAATTTTGGAGATAATCTGGATTTATTTCAATTATAATTTCATCATACAGAACCAAGAAGTCCCAGTTTTGACAGAATTCTTATTTTTAACAAGTTGATGTTTTCTTCATTATCTCTATTTGCTTAATACCACTTTCTAGAAATTTGCTCTCTTTCTGTTTTCTGGGTCTAACTGTTTTCAAATGAGTTGACTATTTTCCATGGTGTATTAAATTACTTTGATGAGATCTTGTCAGGATAGGAGTAAATCTACTTGTAAAGTCTAAATGACAACCTTGATTGTTTGCTTATCATTCTTATTGGGTGGGCCAAAAAGTTCGTTTGTTTTTTCCCCATAAGATGGATCTAATAGTACTTAACTTTCTTTAACCTTATGCAAAACAGTTTTGTTAGATTGTATCATGATAGCTGTGATATCAGTGTGCATTTAAAAAATTTTATCAAAATTAGTGCAGCTTTGTATAACCATTTTAACATTGAAGATGGAAGAAAACACACAATATTTTTGGCATAGTATGCTTTATATTTCAAGAAAGGTAAAATGCAATGGAAAGGCCAAAAAAGCCTTTTGTGCAGTGTATGGAGAAGTTGCTGTGACTGATTGAACTGTCAAAATTGGTTTGCAGAATTTCATGCTGGAGGTTTCTCTCTGGACGATGCTCCATGGTTGGCTAGACCAGTTGAAGTTGATAGTGATCAAATCGAGACATTAATTCAGAACAATTAATGTTTTACCACATGGGAGATAGCTGATGTACTCAAAATATCTAAATCAATAGTTATGGGTGCGAATGAAAAACGTGTCTTCTGTTTTACAGAGAAAACCAGATGGACTTTTTTGCCAACCAATATTACTATATAACCTCATCAGAAACATCTATTATGTTGCTTTAAATCTCATGCTCTTTCATTCAAACTCATTTACACTTAATACTGCCTCAAAACATTGTTTTATTAACAGGCCTATAATTGTCCACTTAATTTACGCTAATCACAATTAGATTTTTCCATAGCACACTTATTATTAGCATTGCCACTTTTTTGAAAGTTCTTTTTCAACAATTAATGTTAGTATTTGACTGTGAATGGTTCACACTCCAATATATGAATATTTTCATCCTGGAACCCAGTCCACTTAGTATTTATCATGTAATAAGAATAAATGAACGACACACAATAAATAAACATCAGAATGTGTGTACCTTTTCTCACTGAGACTAGTTGCTGCAGTTAATGTGACTAATGATCATTTTCTTTTTGAGAAATTTGCTTTATCATACAATTTCTACTTGGGAATTGTATAAGATTTTTTTTTGTGTGTGTGGGCCTTGGTGTTAGACTTAAAATCAATCTTTCCTAGAAAGAAAAAAAATAGGTAACATTATAAAAATAGCTTAGTATTTTCATTTGTGACATTAGTACATGAGGTAAAATTATTGTCAGTGGATTCGTACTGTTGCCCACAGTATTGCAATGGATTATTCTTGAGTTCATGTGTCCACAGAGCTTCATGCTCTTCTCCCTGGAGAAGGTAATTGTTCCTGTGTCCTTAGGTTCTGACTCTCTCTCACTTAACTCTAGTCAATGAAATAACAATTTTGTCAAGAGGGGACTTAGCCTCCTTGTTCCTAAGTCAATTTAGTAATTGCCCCAATAAATCTTCCTCTCAGAAGCAATTTCTGCACATGTGATAGGTTCAGTGGCCTCTTCAAAAATAATCAATACAAATTTGAAGATATTTTCACAAGTGCAAAGTCATATCGTTAAAATGCCCTATAATTCAGAGAATTGTTTTTTGTTTTTTTTTTCACATGGTCACACACACATCAAGCATACACACAAAGGAAAAACTTTAATTGTATATTGTATTTAATACACAAAACAGTGAATTAGCCTAAGGGTATACATTAAAAGACCATCAATTTTTTTTTAGTTAACTGACTGATATATTTACACAAATTTCCAACAGTTTATCTCTTTCCCTGTTTTATTGTTTTTCTCTCCCTTCTTATCTTTCACATTTCAGGTTTCCAGATATCAATAGATAGATAAATAGATAGATGGAAAAGTATTAATAACCACAGACGTTTTGTTAATTCTTTCTTGGGCCATTATTCTAATACTTTTGATATTTGATCTATTAAAGAATTGATATAGATTCTTAGAATCTATAGATTCTAAGAATTAAGATATAGTCAATTCCAAATGTAACTAACACTAACCTGCTAAATAAATTAGGTTTAAATTTTGTATTTTTCTAAATATAGGCTATAGCAGGGTACTGAATTTGCATTTGACATTCTTTATTTTTTAAGCAGACTATTTTTCTTTAAACACTTTAAAAATATCATCTCACAGTTTTTTCGCCTCTACGGTTTCTGATGAAAAGCCAACTTACTGACAATCCTCTATATGTGATGAGTCATTTTACTCCTCCTGTTTTCATTTTTTTCTTGATCTTTAAACATTTTGAATATAATGTACAAGGGAATATATATTTTTGTTTCTCCTACTTGTACCTCATTAAGGTTCTTGAGTATGTAGATTTGAAGATTTCATGTTTTCCATCAAATTAAAGACATTTTCACCACAACTTTCAAGTATCTTTCTGCCCCTTTGTCTTCGGTTTCTGGGCCTGCCATTGTGTGCATCCTGGTACACCTGATGTCCCTCAGTTCTGTTAACTCTGTTCACTTTTCATTTTCTTTTTACTTCTCAGCCCAGATAATCTCTATTGAACTATATTCATATTTTCTGGCTCTTTTCTAGTCAACATGGCATTGAGCTCTACCAATGCTTAGCAATTTTTTTTAAAAAATTCATTTATTGTACTTTCCAACTTCCAAATTTATATTCGGCTCCTTTTAAAAAATATGTTTATTTGGAATTCTCTATTTGGTGAGACATCATTACCATACTTTCCTCAGTTCCACAGACATGATTTCCTTCCTCTCTAAACATATTGGTCATGCTAACTTAAATTCTTTGCCTTCCAAGTCCGAAACCTCAGCCTCCTAACGGAAATTTTCCATTGTTTCTTTTTATTTTTCATCCATGTGCACATACTTTTCTATTTCTTTGCACGCCGTGTGATTTGTTGTTAAAAACAGGTCTTTGTAGATTTTAGATAATATATTGTAGCAACTCTGATATCAAATTATTTTACCCTTTCTTCTATCTACTCTGTAAGTTTATCTTTGTCCATGTTGCTATTTGTTTAGCAATTTTTCTGGAATAATTTGTATCTTGTATTCCATATATGTGGTCACTGAGTTTTCTGAGTTCTCTAGCTTTTTGTTGTTTTTGTCTTGTTTTGTTTTGTTTGTATCTTTAAAAAATTTCATCCTGACTTCTTGGGGTTAACACCTGCCAGTATACTTCAGTATACAATCGATTATCCATACTTTCTTAAATGCTTTGACTGTGTGTCTCCTATCCTTGGACAGTAGTATCAGTGTTAGAAGGCACACCTTCAAACTGCAGACTGTTTGTAGGACAGTCTTCATTTTCACTTCCTGTGTTTGCAGCTGTGGGCTTGTGCTTTTCCTTTCTGTACATCTTTCCTGGGTATGTAAAGTGTATAGTCTGCACATGCCTTCAGACTTTTAGATCAAGAGGAATATAGTAGAGCTCTTCAAAACTACTATGGACCTGTACTTGGCTTTTCTGTGACTTCAGAATAGGTAAGTGATGAACTGAGAACATACATTTTTATTTAAAAATTTAAAGTTGGTGGAAGAAGGGAGTTGAAACTGAGTATCAAAACAGACATCAAACATTTTTCCTAGAATTCTGAAAGTATTCATGATCTAATACAAAATTCGTTGTTAATTGTTGCCATAAAGATATTTATTTGATAGGTTTACTAATATTTAGAGGAAATATGAGTTGCCATATTATTTTGACAATAAAAATCCTTTCTATTAAATTGAGATTAAAAGTTAGACTTTGTGTCCATATACCAGAGTCAAGAAAACAATCACCAACAAGAATAATATAATTTTTACTGATTTGTTTTGGTTTTTCATAAAATGACCTACTAAAGGAATGTAAAATATAACTTATTGATTATACTGTATTACCACAAAAGGTATTATTTGTCAGAACAACTTAAACATTATCTTTGAAGTCTAAATATCATTTGTTATCCTTGCTAATTATTTTATAAAATGATTTGGAGTTAATTCATTTTTTGACAATAAGATAAGAGAGATAAGTGAAACTGTAACCTAAACCTAAGCTTTACAGCTTAAGAATTGTTTTTAAGAAAATATTAAGTTTAAGCTGCTTTAAAAAATTCTAAATATTGTTTAGAATTTAATCTAGTTAGATTACTTTAAAACATAGTTTTTATACTTATTAGACACCATTACTAGAGGGAATAACAAAGAATAAACTACACTGCACTTTCCCAAAGCAAAAGAATAGTATGCTCAATATATTTAAATAATCCTTTGTTGTTGCTCCGTGAGAAGTCAAAGAGACCTTAAACCCATGAGAAAGTCTTATTCTTTAGACCAACAGCCAATAATCAAATAGTTAAAAAGATACATTTTAAAATATAAGAAGTAAGCAATTTAAAATAATACATTTTATATTATATTTAATTCAGCAACATTGTTATAGATGGAAAATGAGTTTTTTTGGTGTCTACAGGAAAAGACTTTCCTGAGATCTGCATAGGAGAATGAGGTTTTGTGGTGAACTTTATTGATGATATAAAATTAGGGGGGTTCCCTCCTGACTTCCCTGTCTCATTTCTGCCAATTCCACCATGGAAAGTCCAATCCTGTCTTCAGCAGGACCAGGATAATAGCCACTGTCCAGAGTTTGTGTTCCATGTTAAAATCCAGTCCAGTCCAGCTTCTGGCTAGCTCAGTGTGTTTCCAGCTACGTTTCATTGCTGTGCTGTGGTATGCAGGCTCCTCCTGGGGTTTGCATGTGGAGTCCCCATGGCCATGAGCCATGCAGCTGCTAGGGCCAAATGGCTGCAGAGAAAATGGGTGCATGCACCATGTGAGGGCAGGTCACTGGGCAAGAAAAAACAAAGATAGAGGTATCTTTTTTCTTCCCCTGGGATTATATGAGTTTGGGTTTGGGATAGGCCAAGTGTTTTTACAAAATAACCAATGAACTTCCAAGGTTTTCATGGGTTTTGGATGGGTTTACACTTCCATAATTAGATTGACACTCTTCTATGATCCAGCACCTCAGTTGTGCTCCCCAACAATCCATACTGGAGGGGCCAGGGGAGGCATGTTGATCTCTTTGGTGGAGCAAGGCTGTAATTTCCTGGAGGGTAAATTGTAGCTTCCTGGTGGAGCAAACAGGCTTATGCTTCCCAGCTTTTGAAGCTTAATACCAAGTTTCCTTTACTCCCCTTTTCTAGCTAAACACTGACAGCAACAATAAGATATTAGAATATTAAAAGTGATCTATGTAAGATATGTACACACAAAAGTGTGCACACACAGATGCATGCAGACGCAAAATCATTCCTCTGAGAAGCATTCTTTCATTTTCGTTGGCCATTTGATTCTTACATACAACCTACTTGGGGAACATTTTGGCAAAAAAAAAAAAAAGGTGAATAATTTGAGAATGCATTCAGGGATTAATAAGTATATATTTTGTATGACTATTATTTTATGCATATTAAAAGTATATAATATTTCAGTTACTAATAGAAACAAAACACAAAATACTCATGTAGTTCAAGAGATATAAAATGATAATATGTTCTAAAATTTGTCTGCACTCTGAATTTTCCATGCATTTTGAAACAACATAATGTCACTGCTTATACCATCTTATAAAATTCAATTAAAAATGTGTTTTATTTCCACTTGTTCAGAAACATAAATAATCCATTACTTAAAAATAATATTTTTAAATAAAAATTGTATGTATTTATTACAGCTGACAGAATTATAAACAATATGTATAATAATGAAATTCAATGCATATGAGACATGGAATCCAATTCTAATTAAGTAAATTCTATAAAATGTAATGTTGCTTACATTACCAAAACACCATCTGCTTCTCAACTAAAAATTAAGAAAATGGAAGAGTTGTATTTACTGAAAAATATTTAGCACTTTCATTTCATAGTAGAAAAAAACAAATAAGAATAACTTAACCTTTATGCACATCATTATATAAATTTTCTAATTGAGTATTGATTGTGAGACACAAAGTATTCCATGAAGCTATTTAACTATGTATAAATATGTGTTTGTGTTTGTTTGTATACATGTCTATGTATATATCCCTTCCCACATCTATGAATCTAATTCATTTAGTTCTACTAGTGAGGACAATCAACAAATTATAATCATCTTCCATAGATTTTCTGTTTTTACTCTCAACTGATAAGCATGAAAAATTTTGAGGTTAAAAAATTTACCAAAGGCACATCAATACTTAATGAAAAAAATCACTTTAGAAAAAAGTACAAGAAAGCTTACATTTATACTGCAAAAAATATATAACTCAAAAAAGCAGAAAATCTTATGATCATTTTTGAAAGAGCTTGCCTTCTGAAATCTGTTAATGTATAAATATATAACTCATAAGATGTTGCTTCAATGTATCTCTAAATTGAGTGAACTCAATGCTATAAAAAGAATGTGTATGACTTATTGATATTAAAATAACTTTTTGCACTAATGTTATTTATCTAAGTTAACATGTAATAACAAATAATAACACACTACTAATTATTCCACTTTTTTGAATGCTTCTTTATTCTTGCTTTTATTTGCCTGTAGTCTGTTATATTTGTCACCTGATTGAGATTTTCTGAATCTCTGGCATCTTAAGATAAATAGAATATAACATGAAAACAACATTCATTGGGAGTTTAGTGATATCATCTGCTCCTGCTCATAGCTCCAAAAGCAAAATGTCTATAAAACTCTGAGCATAAAGATGTAGCAAATGTATTAGTTTTCACTGAAAAGTTCAAAGAGATCAAACCTGCTTCACTTTAAGGTGTGGGAGGAAGGTGGCAAGTCCTTAATTGTTGAGTCATGTAGAACTGGAC
Source organism: Anoura caudifer (assembly GCA_004027475.1). Taxonomy (NCBI): domain Eukaryota; kingdom Metazoa; phylum Chordata; class Mammalia; order Chiroptera; family Phyllostomidae; genus Anoura; species Anoura caudifer. The sequence goes on along the minus strand of PVKU01004260.1, from coordinate 140,278 downwards.
TGGACTTGACGCAAAACACATGAGCAACAAGTAGGATGGCATCAAACTAAAAAGCTTCTGCACAGTAAATACATGATCAACAACAACACCAACAAAAACAACCTAACGAATGAGAAAAGTATTGCAAATTGTATACCCGGTAAGGGGTTAATATCCAAAGCATATAAAGAACTCATAAATCTCAATAGAAAAAAACCCAGCAGAACCAAATAATCAAATTAAAAATATTGGCAAAGCATCTAATAGACCCCTTTTTCCAAAGGAGATGTACAAATGACCAAGCGGCCCATGGAAAAAAAGCTCAACAGCATGAGCCTTTAGGAAAATATGAATCAATAGCACAGTGAGCTATCTCTTCATTTTTGCTAGAATGCAATTTCAAAGCAAAAAGACAAGGGGTGACTAAATTGTGGGGATCTGGGGAAGAAATGGAATCCTTGCGAGCTGTTCACAGGAATGTAAATTGAAACAGCCACTATAGAAAAGAGTATGGAGATTACTCAAAATATTAAAAATAGAACTACCCCATGATCCAGCAATTCTACTCCTGGAAAATATAACTAAAGGAAACAAAAGCACGAAGTTCATGTTGTGGCTGCACTCCAGAAAATTCAATACTTGGATGCAATGTACAATATGATAATTATAGCTAATACTGCTGTATGGTTAAAAATAGAATGGCCAAAAAAGAAAGCAACAAAATGACAGATTCTTGCTTCTACTCCCATTAAGAGGTAAAATTAATTCTACTCCACTTGAATCTGGGGACGCCCTAATTGTTTACTCAATCAAGTAAATGTGTGGAAAGGAAAGTTACATTATGGGATTTCTAAAGCTATTTCACAAGAAGCCTTGTAGCTCCCGCCCAGATTATCACAAAATGTGGCTACTAGGGGAAGCCAGCCCCTCTGTCAAAGTCCAACAATCTTGAGACTGTCTTGCTGGAGAGAGAGATGGAGGAGAAAGAGGAGATGAGAGAAGGTGCTGCCAAGGTAGCCTCATCTAGTCCAGCCAGCCTGTCCCACAGCCCAGGTGTTAGACACGTGATGAGTAAGACATTTTGGATCAGCCGATAGTCAGAGAACTAACACCTCCAGCCATGCGGTCCCATTGAATCCATCACTGCCATCTTCAACCAGGTGAGCCACCTGAGCTCAGTCATTGTGGAGTAGAGTTGGTCACTGTGATGAACGGCCCAAATAAAATCATAAAATCATGAGCACATTAAAATGATTGTTGTTTTGTACAGCCATATTCCTTGCTGTTTTCTTATGTAGTGTATATACCCAAGAGAAAATCCAATAGAAACAATACAGGGAATACGAACTACAAGACATATAAAAGTGCTTTTGTAGTTCACAGTTCACAGAGCTGAAATTGATATTACCATGAACAGTCTTTGGCCCAAAGTGGAATGTGTTAATTTGTGTATGTGATGTGCTATGTGTGACTATATGTGTGTTGAGTGGAAGGAATATTAAATTGGATTTCACAGAGAACAAGAACTTCAATTTTTATGCGCCATGTAGGAAATGTTATAGTTTTGTCCCCAATTATTCTGCCACTAGTTCCTTAATTTGAAACCTTCAGATTTCCATAATACAGAAAAGAACTACAAGAACAGTTTTTTAACAAGGCAGCTAGTAAGAAGAGACAGGGCTCAGAACAGAGTGGCCCTTAGAATGCTCTGCAAATCAGGCCGATGCTACCGTGTTCAGTACATCCTGCCTTATGCTTACTGAGCATTTACGATTTTGACCACACTTGATGTAACCTGTCGTGCTGAGGCAAGTACATTTCCAGACTCTTGTGGAGAGATTTTCTTTTAAATTGATGACCAATTATGTGACCAGCCTGTACCCACATGAATAATATTTGTTAATATTTCTTTGTCAGATTGTTTTCCCTGCCATGCTCTGTAATCACATTACTGGGAAAAGTATAAAAACCATCTCAAAAAAAGAGAAAAATATAATGATATAAAAATATATAAGGATATGAGAGCAATGTTGTAAGGTGAGGAGAGCAAAGTTAAAGAGATCAGGCTCAAGGGGGCTTATCCCTTCCTCTGTCATCAAGGCCATACTGGGGGGCAGGGTGTTCTGGGCTATAGAAATATCTGGAATGATTTTTCATTTGTGGCAATGTAAACAAAAGGGGAGAATGTGAAATATTTTCAGGCTTTTTAAAAAAAGATTGTATTTATTTTTAGAGAGAAAGGAAGGGAAGGAGAAAGCGAGGGAGAGAAACATCAATGTGTTTTTGCCTCTCATGTGTCCCCAACTGGGAGCCTGGTCCACAACCCAGGCCTGTGTCCTGACTGGGAATAGAATTGACAGCCCTTTGGTTCAAAAGCTGGCACTCAATCCACTGAGCCACACCAGCCAGGGTGGAATATTTTCAGTCTTTATTAAAAGAGGTTGAATCCGGAATGTAGAAAGATATTAAGTCTGCAAGACAAGAATAAATGGGGAGCAAAGAGGCTTTGATCTGCCCCAAATACTCCCCCTGGCAGTCCGGTTTCAGAGAAAGTCAGACAAAATCTCATGACTCCATGCAAGACCTTTTATTTGGCTCTCCCAATAGTGCGTCTAAATTTAAAACCTTGACTTTACTCCTTAATTTCCGTAGACTTGGATATATCACTTAACCTGCTTATTCTCTATTTTGTTTTTCTTAAAATTATGATCAATTGTAATCACTGCAAAGGAATTTTAGAGGAGTCTGTGATTTACTGTACAGAAACCCTCACAGGGTGTCCACCCTATGGCCCGTGGTCCACATGCAGCCCGAATGGCTGTGAATGTGTCCCAACACAAAATCATAAATTTACTTAAGACTTTATGAGATATTTTTTTTGTGATTGCATGTTGCAGTGTATTTAATGTGTGACCCAAGACAAGTCTTCATCCAGTGTGGCACAGAAATGCCAAAAGGTTGGACAGCATCACTAGTAACATAAATAGTTTACAAATGTTAGATTATTATGATTATTACTGTAATTATTGAAGGACTGAAATTATATCCTTAGGGACTTTTTTTTTTAACATTTGGAAGTATGTAAAGATCTCAGAGCTTTATTCCTCACAAATCCCCTACCATTATATAACATCTGAAAAATCAACACAATAAATCACCCTACGTCAGGGGTGCAAATGTAAAAGTCTTTGCGTATAGTCACTTTCATCTATCTTTGGCCCCTTTATATTCTAAACTCAAGTTCTCCTGCTTCTGTAGTAATGAGTATATGGGAAGAATTTAGCTTGACCCTTGCAGACAGCATTGCAGCACCCACAGAAGGCAGGACAGGTAAACACTTTTCATGTTATTCTTACTGATCACTGCCGTCACAGAACTTATGTTTTTTGCATGTGCTTATATATTTTGTCTAGTTAGACATAGATTTAAGGTAAACATGGCAACGAGGCCTTGTAAATAATATAAATGAAGAACTCGTTACCTGAAATTGCATGTGTATGTAGATAGATATGATATATCCATGCATGAATAAATATGTACATTTAAAGGTATGTTTTATATACATTTATATATTTTTATACAGGCCTGCTGGTTTGCTTGTTAATGAAAATAGAATTTCAGCTTTCACCCATCCTTCACAACTCAAACAATCAGGACCCTGTTTGTTTTTGCTCAAATCCATCATGGTATGAACTTGAACAGTTAAGGAGCTGTGGGAAGTAACTGCAACTTGGGCTGTGTAGTGAGCAGTGGGAGTTGTAGTCAACAGGAGAGCATAAGCCATGGCTTTTTGCTCTCTTACCAAGTCTGAAAACACCTTCCTCGTCAATGAGTGTTTAATTTATCTATATGATCAAATTACTAATATGTGCATCAGTCTAGTGCCTATATATTTATTGGTTTTTGGCTACAGGAGTCTATTGTCCTTTTTGTCCCTTATTCCTCTCCCATTTTTTGGAATAATTATCTTTTATTATTCTCTTTAACTGCTGCACTGAAATTTTGGCTATGCCTCTTTGTTTTTAATTTTAGTGGTTGTTTGATATCTGAATTTTCCATAGAGTAGCCACTAGGTACATATAGCTGTTTAAATCAAAATCTAAATTAATTAACATTAAATATCATTAAAATTTCAATTACGCAACTGCCCTTGCCACCTTTAAAGGCTAGCTAACCACATGCTATGAGGAGTTCAGGATTGGGTAGCATAGACTAATAGCATATTTAATCATCACAGGAAGTTTTATTTAAAGTTCACAGTATAAATACTTAACTTGTCACACTGAACCTTTAAATAATATTAGATTATTTCAACAATATGCAAATTGCACATCAGTGTAATTCCCTTTATGTTTTTTCCACCTTTTGTGTTTTGCAGTCTATTTTACTTATTGATATGGTATACCCTCCAGAATGTATTAGTATCATTTTTACTTCAGTCAATAATATTTTTTAAAATTGTTTATATAGCTAAATACAAATACACACTACTCAAAAAAAATAATAAAAAATCAATTTATAGTTACTCTCAGTTTTCACTTTCTTGGTGCTTTTTCTTCCTCCTGCATATTTGGACTTCCATCTGGTGTCAATTTCTCTTCACTGTAAAGAACTTTGTTGACCCTTTCTTGTGGTTCAAATCTGCTGGACATAAATTCTCAAAGGCATTATTTTCTAAAAATGCTTTTTGCTTCATTTTCACTTTGAAAGTTTGTCCCAGTAGATCAGGGGTGTCAAACTCATTTTCACCAGGGGCCACATCAGTCTCACAGTTGCCTTCAAAGATCCGAATGTAATTTTAGGGCTGTATAAATGTAACTACCCTTAACAGTTAAGTGAGAGCTCAGTACTGCTGCTGGGTAGAAACAAGGTGCTGGGCTGGATAAAACAAGGTGGAGGGCCAGATTTGGTCCATGGGCCTTGTGTTTGCCACCTGTGCAGTAGATTGATAATTCTAGATCAACATTTGAAAAAATATACTTTTTAATTTATTGGAGTGACATTGGGTAATAAATTCATATAGATTTCAAGTACATTTCCATGACACATGATCTGCATATTGCATTTTGCAGACACCACCCAAAGTCAAATCCTCTTCTATCACCATATGTTTGACCCCCTTTAAACTTTACTAGTCCCCAAGTCCTTTTTTCTCTGGTAATCACCATACTGTGGTCTCTGACTATGCATTTTTGTTTGCTTTTCTTGTTTTTCATTTGTTCCTTTCAGTTTTACATCTCACATATGAATGAATGGGACCATGACAAACTAAAAAGTTCTGCATAGCAAAAGACACTGCCAACAAAACAAAACAAAAATAGCCAACCAAATGGGAGAAGATATTTTCAAACAACAGTTTAGAAAGGGGGTTAATATCCAAAATAGATCTCAACAGAAAACAAATGAACAATGAAATTTTAAAAAATGGGCAGTTGACCTGAACAGATACTTGTTCCAAAGACATACAAATGTATGAAAAGATGCTCAACTTCATTAGCCATTAAGGAAATGCAGATCATAGACACATGGAAAATGCCCAACATTACTAGCCATTAGTGAGATGTAAATTAAAACCACAATGAGATACCATGTGGTGCCTATTAGAATGGCTATCACCAATAAATCAATAAACAATAAGTGGTTTGTGGAGAAAAGGGAACCCTAGTACACTGTTGGTGGGAATGCAGACTGGTGCAGCCACTATGGAGAACAGTATTGAATTTCCTCAGAAATCTAAAGATGAAACTGCCTTTTGACCCAGCAATTCCAATGCTGGGATTATATCTGAAGAATCCTGAAACATCAATTCAAAATAATCTATGCACTCCAATGTTCATAGGAGCACAATTTACAATAGCCAAGTGCTGGAAGCAACCTAAGTGCCCGTCAGTAAATGAGTATATGAAAAACTATGGTGCATTTACACTACAGAATACTATGCAGCAAAAAGAAAGAAGGAGGTGAAAGACAAATACCACATGATCTCACTGTTAAGTGGAACCTAATCAACAAAACAAACAAGAAAGCAAAATATAACCAGAGACATTGAAATAAAGAACAAATGGGCAGTAACCAGAGGGGAAAGGGGAGAGAGGTAATGAGGGAAAATAGGGGAAGGGCTATCAAGGAACATGTATAAAGGACACATGGACAAAGCCAAAGAGGGTGGGCTGGAGGGTGGGAGGAGGGGATGAGTGGGGGGAATGGGGAGTGAGGGAATGAGTGAAAATGGAAACAACTGTACTTGTAGAACAATAAAAAAGAATAAAAAGAAAGAGTTTGAACACCTCAGAAAAAAGAAAAAGAAGGAGCTCCTACTCTTTGCAATACCATGGATGGAACTGGAGAGCATTACACTAAGTGAAATAAGCCAAGTGGTGAAATACAAATACCATGTGTTCTCATCTATAAGTGGAACCTAATCAATGAAACCACAACTGAGCAGAACAGAACCAACGACATGGAAATAAAGACCAAACTGAAATTAACCAGAGGGATAACAGGGTTAGAAGGGGAAGGGGCATATCCAGGAACATGAATAGAGGGCTCATGGGCACAGGTAATCATGGGGATGGGGCAGGGGAGAGCACTGGGAGAAAAGGCAGGATAACTGTAAGTGAACACTTAAAAAAAGATGAAAAATAATAAAAAAAAAACTACAATGAGATACCAACTCACACTTGTTAGAATAGTTATTATCAACAAAACAAGTAATGGTAGGTGTTGGAAAGGTTGCGAGGAAAAAGGAACCCTCACTCACTGCTGGGGGGAATGTAAACTGGTACAATCACTATGGTAAACAGCATGGAGGCTCCTCAAAATGTTGTTAGCTTTCCCATATGAACCTGCAACCCCTCTTCTAGGTATCTACCCCAAAATAATTTTGAAAACATTTCTTCACAAAGATATATGTACCCCTATGTTCATTGCAGCATTATTCACGGTGGGCAAGACATGGAAACAACCAGATTATCCTTCCATACATGATTGGATAAAGAAGAGGTGGATAATGGAATACTACTCAGGCTAAGAAAAAATGAAATCCTGCCAGTTGTGAAAACATGGATGGATTTTGAGAATATCATGATTAGTGAAACAATTCAGACTGAAAAAGAAACACTTAAGAATCATATGGATTGATTTTTTAAAACTTTTTAAATTCTACATATGTTCCATTATCTTCTAGTGTCATTTGATTCAAGAGACAAGTCAGCCATGACAACATTTCACTCTACCTAAAAATCTCTCCACCCCTTCTCACATTTACGTTTTGTCTCTGCTTTTATTGAAGATCAGGGCACTGAGGTCCGATAACCTAGATTTGAGTACCAAGTTTGAAATTCAAAATTTCGTAGCATAAGCAAGTTACTTGACTGTCAAATGTTGAGTTACTCTATCTATAAATAAGCAGGGTTAATAATAATAATTAAATAAAACACATTTGGATGCTTTGCACTTGTTAAATGATCAGTGAGTGATCATTGCTATTGCTTTATTGCAAGTGTTATTCATACATATTGCTCACTGTGTAGATTGTGAGCCATTTGAACTTAGAAAGACACCATGTGTCATTAATTTTTCTGTTACATTAGTGCTTAAAATTTTCCTTGTTCTACCAGTGTTTCTAAGGAGAGGAAATGTAGAAATTATCTGAACTTCTATTTCTATTAGTATTTAGAACCCACTCATTTTGAAGCATACGAGGCCCCTAGTTTGCACAACCTTGGTGTAACCCAATGGCCAAGGAGAGTGAACTGGAATGTGCATGTATGAACTATGACAACTTTGCCATTCTAGTCAGTAGGGCTGTAGATGCCATCAAGTGAGCATGTGTACAGTGTGGCTATCACTTTCAAAATGACTGAGAAGGTAGAGCAACAAATCCGCATCAAATTTTGCATTAAGCTTGAACATTCCTCCACAGAAACCATTCAGATGATTCAGAAGGCCTCAGCTATGGGCAACTGGTGATTGATAGTTTTATCACAACTCCCTGCTCATTAAAATCACCAGCAGAAACAGCAAATAGCCATGTTGGCCTAACTTGGTCTGGGGAATGTGTTAATCTGCAAACTGCCAGGCACTGCTTATATTTACTTAATCTGAATACACGTTTTATCAAGATTCCCAGGTGATTTTTAGGAATATAAAAATTTGAGAAGAATCTCCCTAGGATAGTATTTTTCTAGATGAGCTATATAGCAATCACTTGGGGTAAGAGATTCCTGAGTTTTACCCCTGAAATCCTGATTGGATTGGACTTCCTTATGACCTAAATTTGAGAATTTTGTGGACTCAACAGGGCATTCTTATGTGTAGTCAAAGCTGAGAATGACTCTTCCTGATTATATTGTTTCATTTCTCCTCTGATTGCCCCATGTCTAGGAGAATTGCTGGCACTTATAGTTTCCCAATAAGCACTGGTTCAGTTAGGGCCTCTCTGTACAAGCAAATATTTCCCTAATGAGACTGTAATAATTTTCACTTATTTTGAAAAAAAAATTATTTATTTATTTATTAATATATTTTATTCATTATGCTATTACACTTGTCCAATTTCTCCCCCATCATTCTCCTCCGCTCTGCACACCCCCTCCCTCCCACATTTCCCCCTTTAATTCATGTCCATGTGTCATAAATTCTTTAGCTTCTGCATTTCCCACACTATTCTTGCCCTCCCCCTGTCTATTTTCTACCCACTGTCTATGTTACTTATTCTCTGTACCTTTTTTCCCTCTCTCCTCCTCCCACTCCCCTGTTGCTAACCCTCCATGTGATCTCCATTTCTGTGTTTCTGTTCCTGTTCTAGTATTTGCTTAGTTTGCTTTTGTTTTAGGTGTGGTTGTTAATAACTGTGAGTTTGCTGTCTTTTTACTGTCATATTTTTTATCTTCTTTTTCTTAGATAAGTCCCTTTAACATTTCATATGATAAGGGCTTGGTGATGATGAACTCCTTGAATTTGACCTTATCTGAGAAGTGCTTTATCTTCCCTTCCATTCTAAATGAAAGCTTTGCTGGATAGAGCAATCTTGGATGTAGGTCCTTGCCTTTCATGATCTGGAATACTTCTTTCCAGCCCCTTCTCACCTGTAAGGTCTCTTTTGAGAAATCAGATGACAGTCTAATGGGAACTCCTTTGTAGGTGACTGTCCCCTTATCCCTTGCTGCTTCTGGAATTCTCTCTTTCATTTTAATCTTGGCTAATGTAATTATGATGTGCCTTGGTGTGTTCCTCCTTGGGTCCAACTTCTTTGGGACTCTCTGAGCTTCTTGGATGTTCTGGAAGTCTATTTCCTTTGACAGATTGGGGACGTTCTCCTTTATTATTTGTTCGTATAAGTTTTCCACTTTTTGCTCTTCTTCTTCCCTTTCTGGTATCCCTATAATTCAGATGTTGGGACGTTTAAAGATGTCCTGGAGGTTCCTAAGCCTCTCCTCATTTTTTTGAATTCTTGTTTCTTCCTTGTTTTCCATTTGGTTGTTTCTTTCTTCCTTCTGGTCCACTCCATTGATTTGAGTCCCAGTTTTCCTCCCATCTCTATTGGTTCCCTGTGTGTTTTCTTGCATTTCCCTTATTGTAGCCTTCATTTTTTTCATCTAATTTGTGAGCAAAATCAACCAATTCTGTTGAGCATCCTGATTACCAGTGCTTTGAATTGTGCATCTGACAGGTTGGCTATCTCTTGGTCGCTTAGATGAATTGGCTCTGGGGCTTTGATTTGTCCTCCCGTTTGAGTCTTTTTTTTTTTTTTTTGGTCTGGTTGCAGCTGTTAGGTAGTAAGGGGTGGAGCCTTAGGTGTTCCCCAGGGCAGGGCAGCCCAGTTGCTGGGTAGTGACCCTGTATGTGGGGGCAGGGTCCGAGAGGGAACAATGGTGCTTGCTCTGCTCTCTCTCAGATTCCAGTCCCCTTTGCCCCTTCCCTTCCACCTGGAATATCTGCACATGAATGTTGGACCACCTGGTCAGCCAGCCACCTTGCGCAGCCTCACTGGGTCTGCACCGCTGCCCTTCCATGCCCAGGGTCTGCTAGCCGCTGCCTGCATGCCTCAGATCTTCTAGCTGCTGCTATCTACAAGCCAGGGTCCACCAACCTCCACTTTTTCCTGCCATGACTCTGCCCCTCTTACCTGTCTGGATGAATGGTTCTTGGACTTCTGTACAGTTTAATTTTTTGTGAGTTCTGATTGCTTTCTTGTTTCTAAATCTTTGTTGTTCTTAATTTTGGTTGTGCAAGGAGGCACAATGTGTCCACCTATGCCTCCATCTTGTGGCCTCCACTGCTTCCGGAAGTGGTTTTGTAAGAAAGAATTATTCTTAATTGGAAAATATATCACTTTCTATTCACTGCTCTATTAGCCATAGGTTGAAATTTAAATTAGATATCCAAGGTAAGCATCTTTCACCTAGTTGTTTTGGCAGTGACTCTAAATTTACAGACTTGATTCAGATAGAGAAAATTTTCTTCTCCAAAAGGAGCAGCTCATAATAACAGTATTTTAGAATTTTAAAAATTTGACTAGTTGCTACTTACATAGTAAATAAAGCCCCAAGGACATGCCAAGTTTACAATTTGGATAAACAGATCATTTTAAATAGGCATATTTGTGCAAATCACACACGCACAGAAGCCTATACCTTTAAACACAGGATTTTATATTTTTCTAAGTTAAATTACTTTTCTTTCACGAGATCCAACTCTTCCCAGATAGCTATATTTTCACTGCATAAACATTGCCATGTTCTGAACTGTTGAATGTTTCCGAGTTGATTACATTTCCCCTAGCTCAGAAGATCCTTCCTTACCTTTCAGAAAAGATGCCTTCAAAAGAATAGAGAAGAAACCATTGTAAAATATAAAGTCTAGTGATATACACAAACATTTATATAGAAAACAAGGTAAACTTAATTTTTTTCAAGTCTATGTCATTATCTAGGACATTTAATATTTATCCCTGTCTCATAAGATAACTATTCTTTTATATTTTTAAGAAACAAGGGATATACACCTTTTATGTAGTTTGTCTCATTTCCATGAAATAAGGTATAGGATATTAAGTGTATACAAAAGACAGTTATTTTCATCTCCACATGTTTTAATATAGAAAGTAAAGAAATAATTGGAAAAATGTGAATAAATAATTTTCGGGAAATAATTCAAAACTAAAGTGAAGCTTTTGTCTTGTTAAGGTTCAGTCTCTGCATTGAATTATTTGGGGATTTTCTACATAGCATTATGATGCATCATGATCTTCGCTTCAACATTAATGCTGCTTATTTGTTATAGCAAAGTTAATTCTTCTCCCTGTGGACTATTTCTTTTAAAGGCTTCCTAATCCATGTTCAACGAGTTCTTGTTTCAGAAGAGCAATCAATTATCATAAACACTATAAAAATTCTAATACAGAAATGTATCCTCATGGGACATCAGGATGGTCGGGGATTTAGCCATGGAAACTTGCCTGGGAAGTTTGCAGGCATGTGGCCACAGGCTGCGTTTCTGTACTTGTTTTGTCTGTAAACAAGGGGCTTCTGTCTTCGAGGCAGTCCATCTGGTTGTTGTCTGCAGACCTAAATTGCTTTGCACATTCTTGATGTGCAATGAGCCAGGCTTTCCAGCATGAGACAGAGTGTAAACACTTTAAGAAGCTGCACTAACTCATCCGGCCGCAGGGGTGTCCTGGTAGCCGCTCTGAGTGTTCTCAGATTTGATAGGCATCCACTGACAATCTAGAGAAGCTCAAAGTGAAAGGCTCAAGTTCCCTGTGAGGCTGCAAATCAGTAACTGCTCCCAAGTTACAATCTGCATAAAATTTTGTGAAAATGTAACTATCTTGCCCAGGATTTACAAAAGAAAGTTTAACTCTTTCTAAAAGAAAATATAGAGAGTTCATTAGGCCTGAACAGATCAGTTTTGGCATAAGCACTTAGTTCTTACTCAGTGTTTTATATTTGTGCATGTACATTTGCCTTTTAAAGTATTTCATAAGTGTTTAACATTCAATCCACCTATCTACAACACCTTTGTCTAAGAGGAGGGAACAGTAATTCTTCTGAAATTGCAACATGTCCCTTATGTCCATTATAAGGCTACAAATTAATTTCTTGTAATGGCTATGATATCTTCACTAGTTCTGATACTTATAAAAATGAGATGTTTTATATTTTTTTATTTTTTAAATAAATGCTCAGACTACCATCACTGGAGCATGCCTGCATGTGTGTATATGTGTTTCTGTGTGTGTGTGTGAAAGAGAGAGAGATTGAAAACCATTAAAACAAATTTTTAGTTGGTTCTATCCAGGTGCATTTTCTCTACTGTGCCCCCCGAGCATTATTTAAGTTGGTTTACTTTCTAGGTAGAAGAAACTGGTCCATGAAGATGAACAAATCCATCAAATTTTGAATCTTTTAGTTATTCTCTATAACATTTATCAATATTTGTACAATGAACTTTGCACACAAGTTATTTCATGGTCTAACTATTGCTAATTTCCCCAGTCTTATTTCCAGTATTGTCCTTATGCATAGTATTTGCTTTAGGCTTATGAACCTAATTATAATAACCCAAAAGGCATATACCGTTTCATATTTACTAGCTATTCCACCAAAAAGCCTTCCTCTTTTTTCGTATAATATGGATAATCCCTATCCATTATTTAGAAATCACTTCAAGAGGCATTACCTCTGGAAAAATTTCTGAAGATTTCTGTACAAGGTAGACACTTATCTTTATACCCATAGTTCCAGACTTCCAAAACAATCAAAGAAACAATTACACCATTCTAGTTTCATTATTTTACTCTTCAGATAGATCGTATGAACTAAGTAGCAGGAAACACATCCGAATCTGCGTTCCAGCAACTGGCATTGAAGCAGGCACGTTCTATAGACATTTGTTAATTTATGGTAGGTAGATTTTTGCAGTCATTGTTGCCAAACAAAATGAGCCTCCTATATTACAACCTTGCAAAGAAGGATTATTTGAGTTGTTTTTAATCATGAGAAGAGTATTTAGCTTCAAAATTGTTTCATGCTCAGACTCATAGAAAGATTGTTTCTACAGAGTATATTTATGATCAATCCCAGTAACAAAACACACTGTGATTGTTTTGAACTAGCTATATTTTGAAAAGCTGTGACTATTTTGTAATGTCCTTTTGGAATTTCAGTACTAGGACTGAGTCAATGCTAATCATCCTTGAAAGGCCTCCAAATTTAATATCATGATTATACCAATAAAAGACTGCTTGGGATTATGCGTTAGACCAGACAGTGTCTGTAGCTCCTTCTCTCTCCCTAAAAAAAAAAAAAAAAAAAAAAAAATCTTTTCAATTTTTCCACCAAACGAGTACAATTTTATCCCATTCATTGTTTTGTTATAAGTTTCCTATTAAAATCACCAACTTCCTTTCCAGTAAGCCAGTTTCCTTTTAGAGACTGTCTCATCTTGTAGCGAGAGAAAAATGTTCTATCCAAATTTACATTAAAATGAATTTTAAAGCAATTCAGAATGTTGACTTTTGGCAGAATTTTACTCACTATGAAGAGGAAAAGAATGGGATCTGTCGATCAGCATGATGAAACTCAGCACACATCTGCCAAGTGCACTATGTATGTTGCTGAAATGTATTATTAACCTTGAACACAGTGTGTTTTGTCAAATGAAAGAAATCTCGTTAAGACTGCCAATTTTAATATTAGCAACATAGCTGTATTCAAAAAAAAAATGGTGTTTTTATAAATCATGAAAGTGCAAGGTAGATGTTATTTTCTGGTAAATTTAGTGGCTGTTACCTATACATGAAGACATAATGTGAAGTATGAAACTTTTTTTTCCTTTTAATGGCATTTGTCTGGTGGGGAAAAATCAGCCACAGCCACACATAAGTAAAAACAGTTATTTTAGCAGTCTTTTTAAACCTTGAAAATACCATTGTAAAAATAATTTTTTACATTTCAATAATCCAAGGCGTCAAAATGGGGCTAGTCCACTCACAACTCTATCTGATGGAAATCATAGACTGTGTCGTAACAGCACTCAGAGCTTTAATTTTGTAGAGACCAAAAAAGAGGGATGCACAGAAAGAGAGGGGGAGAACTGTGCTGTCAACCAGTGTATGTGGCAAAAGTGGCATAGATCCTAGTGTTATTTGTCCTGCATTTCTCCTTGGAAATTTCATGTGTACTCACGTGTCTGCTTTGGTTGTTCCATTCAATTTAGTTTGTGGTCCATTTCTTTTGTCTTCTTGATATATACATATGTCAAGAAAAAATATATATGGTACAAATTGTACAAGTAAACATGGAATTACCTATAGGGAGAAATGCTGAATGGTATAACAAGACAAAAATGAAGGGAGTCATCCATTAAAAGTCACTATATTTCTATATAGAATTTGTGAAATTATATCTTTATTCTTCAATGTACATGGATAGCACGAAATTAAGTAAGAAATTAAGTAAGAAATACCCATGGTGCAGAGCCGCTGAGAGAGCATTCATCTCGAATGCTATTTGGTCATGTTTTACTCTCCCTGAAGTGAAGAGGCTGGACTCAAAAACTAGTGCCAACGATCAGTTGTTAAAAGAAGGCATCCCTTTTACTGCCACTCATGGTAAAGGCTTCCAGTGTCAACTCAGATATGGTATTACATAGTAAGAAGGAGTTAAAAAATGATTGGGAAATAAATAAGTGGTGAAAAATAGTTAATCCAGTGCCATGTAGAAAAGGGGGCATTTAAAGCTAGATTTATGACAACACACTGCACATTTTCTTTGATCTTAAGGTCAACAGACTTTATAAAATTTTTCATGTCAAGTTTGTGATTTTTTTTTACGGTAACCATATCTGTCCCAAGTTGAGCACAGCCCTTAATGGAGTGGTGGAAATTGTTACAAATTTTGTGATTGTTACTTTTCCAATTACCAAATTTTATTGATTGTCTATAACACATAAGTCACTATTGTGGACATTTAGGGTATAACAGGGAAAACAAAAGAAAAACGATGCCCCTAAATTGTGAGCCTGTCTGGTGCACACAGAACAGCAAGAAGGCTAATGTGGTTGAAGCAAAGTGAGCAAGAAATCTCAAGGATAAGACCCTTCTATGGGACCCCAAGTGCCCATAGCTCCCTCTGTTTTAGGAGTGGCAAACTACCACCACAACCACATTGTATTTTGACCTATGATAGTCTATATTAATGCTGTATTTGCTTTATTATTTTATAATTTTTACTGGGGATGAAGGGATGATGCCACAGAAGAAACAAAATTGTAGGCAGATGTACTAAATAAAATACAACTGCAATCCTGTTCATGATTCAGCACTGTGTCCCAATCTGATGGTGTTTAGGTTAAGGACATTTTATTTTTTTATAATTTTGATCCCATGTTCAAGTTCAAAATTCTTTGTTTAGAATCAGATAGTCTTGCTTTGCCTTCACTGCCCGACTCTTGTTCTCCTTTTTAACAATGCAAATGATAAACATTGTATTTGTAATTTTAAATACAGTACAGTGTACAACTAAATGCTATTTAGGAACTAAAATAGGTAAGTGTCAGTTTTAATCAATCATGATAGATAAAAATAAGGAAGTAGTGCTAAATATATATGGGCAGATAGAGAAAATTTTCTCTAATTGGAAAGGAGAGGGGTAAAAGATTTCAGGACCTTAGAAGACATCACTATATATCCTAGAAGCTCTTAATTATTTTTAGTTTTTTAATGTAGAATTGGAATACCTCTCTCTTCTCTTTAGCAACTTGGAACATTTGTCTCTGCTGTTTTGCATATCACAGCATACTTAGAACACAATAATGTGTTAGATAAATGGAAGAAGCACATTTTAGTAAAAACAATAATCCTATGGACCCTGCAAGCCCCCAGCCCCACTGACCACTGTAAGAGTCAACAACCCACCATCAATTTTGAATATTACAGTGAGTGAGAATTTCCAGGCTGGCGGTTAGTTCTGCAGTTGAGTTTGTATCTCTCTCTCTCTCTCTCTCTCTCTCATTCTAAATTTGAAATTTCAAAATAATTTCTAGATTCAAGTATTTGATTTTATCTACCATCAACAGCTAAAAATTTACACACTGGACCAAATGCTATTGAATGAAAGTCTGATTTTTCCATTCTTGCTCTAGTCATTTCGATCTTTATTTGTCTATTTTCTCAATCTTTTTAAACTGAAGAAAAAACAGAAAACAGTGGGTTCTGGTATAGCATTGGACTTTTGGCTCATGTGGCATCAACAATCAGGTAAAAATGTTTTAAAAAATAAACTTTATTTGGGTCCATTTTATATTCCCTTTTAATTTAATTTTCTCATGCAGTGAATATTGATTTCCTAAAGAAATAACACACAATCTAGACTTTAAAAATGAATAATCTTTGATGAAAAATTATTGAAATGCCATCACTATATATAATTACTTTCCAAAAAGCATGCAAAAACATTCAAAATTCAAACAAAATTGCATTTTCAAGGGAACCTCACATAATACTTTAAGATATATATATATCTTAAACATGTAATAACAAAGAACTTTATTGGTTCTGTTCTATCATTTTGAATAGTCAGAAATGTATCTGAATTAGGTCAAATTCCACTGAACTAGTAACATTTAGTCAATTTCCTTTGTATTTATGTATACTTTTTTCCTAATTTATTAAGCTAACAGGATTGGCATATTTCAGTTCAAGCATGAACAGTGAAAGCATTTAACTGATTTACTAAACTTGATCACAACATAATTTACTTATTTGTAGAATATTTTTTTACAAAGTCACAATGAATTTACAGCAAAGATAAATCCTTTGATACAACATTTTTACAATGTATTTCCAAGAAGAGGAAATTGTGCAAAATAGCTGATTATAACCTTAAAGAATGGTCCAGGTTTTTATTCTGGTTTTGAGAGCAAAAGTTTTTATATTCCTCGCTTCTTTTTTCCTGTTTTATGACCAGGTATGAGACACACAAGGGACTTATGAGCAGCACTGAATGGGGTAGCCTCTTTCAGACCAGGCTTTTCACCACTATTTTGAACAGCCTGAAATGTACTTGAGCAATCAAAGTCTGTCTGCCAATTATGTAATTTCTGTTTCGTAATTTGAGAGAACTTTCAATACAGGTAATAAGGATGTGAAGTTGTGAATTGTACAAATGCTATTAAAGTCTATTTTATGTTGTGGGCAAATGTGATTATTTTGCATTCTACCATGTGGATAATATCATTACTTGAATAGTATGTTTCCACTATACTAAATAAAGAATAATATTTTTTATTAAATGAAAATGACATTAAATGTATTTATAAACTGGAGCAAGTTATTATAAAATGGTATTAATTTGTTTTACCATGATATCCTAACTACACAAAAAGGATAATAATTAACTTCCTGCAAAGCAAAACTAAATTGGGTCATCAGTTTCAAATGAGACTTATGCAGGAAAACAATAAAATAAAATGCATATTTTAATTTTAGCATTTTAATAACATTAGACGTTCTTTCTATGTGCAAGGGAATCTGCATTTTAAGATATTTAAGTTACTTTCAAATTTTGATTATTTAAAAAATTGATAGAGTTTAAAAATATGCTGTAAAATAATAGCATATGCACTAAATAAAATACAATAGCTCTTATTCTTCTGACATTGTGTTTTTCTAACAGTTTTCTAATATATGTCAGATTAGTAAAGGGAATATTTCCTTTCAGTAAATAAGCTATTATTTCTCAAAAACTGCTGTCTTGAATAAAGTCATGATACTTTTAAATGTCCCAATGTTACATTTTGGTGGCTATTCAGAGAATTAAAGATTAACATGAAAAGGAACAGGCAAAACTTTGCTTAAATAAATCATAATATTGATGATATCAGGACAAGGGTAAGATATATTATAGGGTCTCTGAGCTGTAGAAATAGAGGTTTTCTTTAATCATTAGAATGTTAGGGCATTAATTTAAGTTAGAGTAAAAACTGTTATAATAAGGCACTATAATTTTGACATTTCCTACATTATACAGAAAAACAAAAACTTGAAATATTTCTTTTTAATGTGTTGATTAACTGCATACATTTGTTCCCCAAAGTTTTTTAATATAACATCATGATTGCTGAGCATGAAAGCGATACATTTAAAAAATTGCAGCATATAATAATTCCACAAAGCATCCAAATTACACATCCTGTCAACTCTTTGCACGTAGCAACATACAACAGACTCTGTTGGTCAAGACTACTCAAATACAGCCTCTCAAGGAGGTTCAGCTTCTTGCTTGCAATCCGCTGTTGCAAATGACAGCTCCTCACCAAAGAGCACGCCCTCTGACTCATTGTTCGTTGCTTTATCTACTATGCCAAATTGCCTCATAGCCACAAGTTCATGTTTTGATGAATGAGAAGTATCCAAATACCAAACACACTTTAGATATAAGTAGAGCAGAAAACTGACTTTGGAAAACTTAGGCACCTGAGATTAATTTTAGCTACATGCACAGCATTCACTTAGACTTATGGGCACCATGGATGCCTATAAGAATGGAACACATATTTTGTTTCCCTCCCAATAGAGAGATTTTAATCTAAGTGCTTTGACTTATATATAACTGAGCATAAGATTTTATTCCAAAAGGCAGGGGAAAACATTTTTTTTGTCTAAACTGTTATGACATATATTAGTTACTGACACTGCATGATAAAATTTTTCTTTGTATATGTTCTAATTTTAAGTAGGTTTGCCTTTTTAATAAAACTATTAAGATGCAGAAATATTTTAACCACCTCAGTAAGTTTGATGTTAGATAACACTGTTAGGTATTTATTAGCCTGTTTGAGAATATAGTCCAAATTCAATAAAGCTAATTTTACTACATTTGATATTAAAATATTTCCTCTGATAATAATAGGTTCTGTTGTGTTCAATGGACACTTGTGATTGAAATAAAACAACACTCCCATCAGGAAAGTGGGAACTGTTCTTTTTGTCTGTTTAAGTTGTACCAAAAACGTCTAATTCATCTTGAGAATTAAGTATTATATGTGATAAAATGTTAAATACACTTGGAAAATGTGTTTTGTTCTTTTTTTAGTAAAAATTTGACCTTAAGATGTTCTTTTCAGCAATTTTGTCCCAGCAAAATGAAATGATGCAATTTTGGCTAATATGTTCAGTTAGATTATACAATTTACATTAAATATGATTTATATTTATATTATCAGAAGCTGTCAAGAAATAAGTGAAAATGATAAAAGCATTATTTTAAATATAGCCTCAAACCAATAAAAAAGAATAGAGTAGTTCTCAGAAATGGTCTAGTTATTCATAACACTTGGCTGCTTCTTATAGTCCATTTTATCAGTGATTGCTTGTGCAATTTGTTGAGATGAAATATTGACTTGAATTCTTGGGACTATGTTTTAAACTAAATAGAGGAGTTTCTTTTTTTTTTTAATTCCTTACATATGTTTCTATTTTCTTTTCTAACATGTAGTAGATAACAGTATTTTTTGATGGAACTAATTTTGCTACCTCCATATAGTGTTCAATTAAATAGTTTAGTAATAAATAGGGCCTACTGCATGAGGAGTAACTAAATAGTTTTATTATATCCTGTCTTCTCCAGAAGCATCTTTTGAGTTTTGACATTTTATGTACATATTTAAATCCAAAAGTGAAATAAAGCTAAACAATAGAAATGGAAGGATTGATTTTTTATATGCTTATGTGGGCTTCTAAATGTTTTTATCCATATAAACCATGAAATAGGATGCAGTGACTTCCTACCTGAAAAATCAGTCTTTCATCTACATTCATTGAAATATATTTTTAAGGATCTCCAATTTGGGTAAAGTAACTTGAAATTTAAGTTGTATGAATACTTCCTCTTCAGAATGTACTGAATTGATTTATTTAAAAGCACTTACAGAATAACTAAATACAGACTGTATCTTGTAACTTGTAATGATGTCCATTCATCAAAACTGACTCACATTATTAATAAAATACTAAATAAAGTCCAGTAAGATTTTCTGGAAATTGATAAAATAACTATAAGATTTATATGGAAATATAAACAGCCAAGAATAATCAATCTAAGACTATGAAAGAAAGATAAAATACAGACATAGGCCCATAAATATACTATAAATTGATTTATGGCAAAGATGATGTGGTGGAGCAGCATGAAACTATGGTGAATAGCACTGAGACAATGTACAGCTACACATGAAAAATGAAACTTTTACCCCAACTCACATAATGAAATATCAGCCACAAGTGAATTATTAACCAAAGGTAAAAGGTAAACTAACCTTTTATAGAAAAATAAAGAAAAAAATTACCTGGCTTCAGGGAAACAATAATTTTTAAAACTAGACAAACAGCTGCTATCAAGACCCTTCCCCAAAGAGGATATATAGATGACTGATAAATGTATGAGAAGATGCTCAGTGTCACTAATTATGAGAGAAATGAAAAATTAAAACCACAATAAGATTACATCACCCCTGTCAGAATGTTTACCATCAATAAATCAACAAACGGCAAGTGCTGGTAAGGATGTGGGGAAAATGGAGCCCTCGTGCACTGTTGGTGGGGATGCAGACTGGGCTGACCGTGTGGAAAGCAGCGTGGAGTTACCTCGAAAAGTTAAAAATGAAACTGCTTGTGACCCAGCAATTCCATCTCTGAGAATACATCTGAAGAAACATATTAGTCATGCAAAAGAATTACTTAAATGAAACAATGAAAAACACTGAGCTAGTAAAAAAATGAATCTAATGAACTTTCATATACTGTTGATAAAGGGGCAAAATTGTTAAGTCAACTGTAGAAACTTGTTTGACAGTTCCTTCAAAATCATACCCTATAGCTCAGAAAATCCACTTCTGGCTACATACCTCAAAGAAATGAGCAAACATGTTTCCAAAATACATGTATATGAATATCCATGACAGCAACATTATAATAGCTATAAACTGGAAGATATTAAATATCTATTAGTAATGTAATAATAAAGTAAATTGTGGTAAATTATATAGTAATTTATAAAAAATTATATTCATTAATGAAAATGAATGAGTCACTGCTCCATGCTATAACAATGTACAGCTTTGTAAACATAATGTTTAGTGAAAGAAGCAAAAAACAAGAGAAAAGCTACTATTCTATTTATACTGAATCTACTTTTTGAACCAGCAATTCCACTGCTGGGAATACATCTGAAGGAACCCAAAACACTAATTCAAAAGAACATAAGTGCTTCTATGTTCATTGCAATGTTATTTACAATTGTCAAAATATGGAAGCAGCTCAAGTGTCCATCAACTGATAAGTGGATAAAATAACTATGGGGCATTCACACAATGGAATGCTAATCAGGTATAAAAAAGAAAATTTTACCCTTTGCTACAGTATGGGTGGACCTAGCGAGCATTATGCTAAGTGAAATAAGCCAGTCAGAGAAAGACAAATACCGTATGATTTCTCTTATATATATGGGATCAAATGAACAGACTGAACTAAGAAGCAAACAGAGACAGACTCATAGATGGAGGGCAGATGACAGCCAGTTGGAGGGGAGGTTAGAGGGTGGAGAGGTGGAGCAAAAGGGGAAAAGGACTCATGGATGTGGACAACAGTGTGGTGATTGCTGGGGGGAGGGGAGTATAAGGGGACTGAATGGTAATGGAAAAAGTACCATGAAGATTAAATAAAAAATTTAAAAATAAAAAATAAGCAAAACAATGTAACATTTGGGAAGATAGTTTAGAAGGTACTTTGCAGAGGTTACAGAGATTTATAAATGTCTTTGGAAGCCTTCTGGGTGGCTGATGATATTCTGATTCTTATGTGTGAGTTTGCCTTATTAAAGAAGACTATAGTAATAATATATGATTTATGTATTTTTATGTAGGAATGTTAAAATTCAAAACAAGATTAAAAATTAAAATGTTAAAGGATTTGTGGGTCTAGAGATATGAATTTTTATAATTTTATTTACTGATTTAAAATGTTGGGTTTATTTTGCTGTTATGATATTTTTAAGGAGTGAGAAAGAAATTGATTGTTCAATTTTATGATTAACCAAATATATATATGACAATCAATATTGATTTCAGATTATCAGTATTCTGTTATCTTTCATTTAAAGCCATAATTTACCAGAAAACAATTTAGTAAATAGTTCTAAAATTTTAGGCCTCAGAAAACCTGTTAGAGAAAAAAAAAATGTTTCTTGTTTTATATTACCATTTTCCCCCATCAATTTTAATGAAAATATATGCATTGGTGTTTAGCAGTAGAATATGCTTAAGGAGAAATTGGATATTTCTACTCAATCTAAAATGTCCACTAGGATGAGAGAGAAAATAACTATTTTTAATCAATAACACAAACCTGATGATTTTTTGTTCTATTTCTTTTAAAAATGTCATTGGGGTTTAGATGGGGATTGCATTATATCTGTATCTTCCTTTGGATAATGTGAGCATTTTAACTGTGTCTATTCTTCCCATCCATGAACACAAAATATCTCTTTATCTCATTGTGTCTTTTTCAATCTCTTTTAAAAATGCTTTGTAGTTTTCAGTACATAGGCCCTTCCCACCCTTTATTAAGTTTATTCTTAAATATTTTATTCATTTCATTGCAATTACAAAAGAACTTCTTCATTTCTTTTTTGGAAATTTTATTGTTAGTATATAGGAATGCAGTAGATTTTTGTACATTGATTTATTTGTATCCTGCAAGTTTACTGCATTTATTTATTGTTCCTAATAATTTTTTTACTATAAGCCTTTAAAGTTTCCTCTATAAAGAAACATGTGATCTGCAAAAAGTGATACTTTTACATCTTCTTTCCTAATTTGGATGCCTTTTCTTTCTTTCTTTTTCTTGATTGCTCTGGCGAGGACTTCCAGTACTATGATGAACAAGAATGGTAAGAGTGGACATCCTTATTTTGTTCCTGATTTTAGAGGGAAAGCCTTCAGTTTTTACCACTGAGTAGAATATTACTCAAGGGTTTATCACATATGATCTTTATTATGTTGAGGTACTTTCTTCTACATTTATTTATTGAGTGTTTTAATGATAAACGGACATTGTATCTTACCTAATGCTTTTTCTTTATCTGTTGATAAGATCATGTGATTTTCACCCTTTATTTTGTTAATGTGGTATATTTCATTGATCAATTTGCGTATCTTGAACCATCCTTGCGCCCCTGGAATAAATCCCACTTTATTGTAATGCACTATTTTTAATGTATTGTTGTACTCTATTTGTTAGTATTTCATTTAGTATCTTTGCATCTGTATTCATCAGAATATTGATCTGAATTCCTGTGTGTGTCACTTTTTCCTCATTAAATGTGTTCAGTATTGCCTCTTTTTCAATTTGTCGGACGAGTTTGGAAAGGCTAAGTATGAAATATTTGAATGTTTGGTAGAATTCACAAGTGATGTCCTTTAGTCCTGGACTTTCATTTTTGGGGAGATTTTTGATGGTTGTTTCAATTTCCTCATTGTAAATTGTTCTATTTAGGTTTTCCAATTTTTCATGATTCAGTCCAGGAAGGCTATATATTTCTAGGAACTTACCAATTTCTTTTACATTATTAAATTTGGTGGCATGTAGTCATTCATATTATTCTAGTATAATTTTTTTGTGTTTCTGTGATATCTGAGGTAACTTCTCTTTCACTTCTGATTGTTTATATCAGTTTTTTTCTTTTGTTTTTCCTAATATATTTATTCAATGCTATGAATTTCTCTCTAATCATTCTCATTGCTACATTCCAGAAATTTTAAGTTATGTTTTATTTTCGTTTACTTTACAATACATTTTAATTTCTCTTAGAATGCCTGACTTTCTCATGAAGAGAAAGTATCAGTCTGTCCATATGTAATACTTTAAACTTGACATAATATCACTTTACCTAGGAGAAATTCCAGGACATAACTCCCCTGTGGGAAAAGTTATACCAAGATATTAATGTTGACAAAATATTTCTTTAGCTATTTTATTTGAATATAAACTACAAAAAAGATTTTTCTTGAGATTTCCACTTTTAATTATGTCATACACATTCATGAGAAAAATATAAAGACAGATGTACACTGACCATATTTTGGGAGTGAAATTATATCAGTATAGAAGACAGATTAATTACTATGTCTTTATACATCTTCATATATTTAATTTTTTTCCTAATTATGTGGATATAAATCTGTGGTTCTTTAAATATTTACAAAAACAATATAAAACCATATATGCCTATCCTTTATGTAACTTCACAAAGATAGTACATTTTAATATCTTCACCAGTTTATTGGCTTCAATATTTTTTTGACATCTGGTATTTTGGACTGCCTATTGTAAATATATATATAGGGTAATTTATATGCCATATACATGTAACTTCTTTCAACATTCTCTGACAGTGTTTTTATAGTAGTTCTTCATTTTTATTTATTTTTGGTCTCAATTGACTAGAATTTGTAATGAAGAAATGTTTCTTGATGAAGTTCATGTAGATGATATATTTTCTGAACTTTTGCATATCTAAAGAATATCTTTTGATTACCTTCACGCATGAATAACAAAGCAGTTGTGTTTTGAATTCTCATATCATAGACCTTTCCTTTTAAAATAATATAACAATTTCCCTTTTATTTTTTGACACTTTTGTGGCAGAGGATAAACATGGTATTTTTTCTTTCTTTCTATAGAAATTGATTTATTCTCTTGGAAAGTTTGATTGGATGATATTGTTTAAATGTATTCATTTTACCCAAAATAATTGAAGTGTTTTCTCTTGATATTAATATCTTTTTTAAATAAGCCAATCATTCCACAAGTTAAGTCTTTCTTTACCACAGAAATTTTATTTTTGTATTTATTCAGTATCCTTTTCAGTAACATGAAGCATTTTGTTATCAACCTCAACACATACCAATATCTCCTGTACAGTTTTATTTTTAGACTTTTCTTTTTTGTATGAGAGATGTCCTCTTATCTGTTTTAATGTTTGTTATATATCTTGTACACTTTACTATATCTAACATACATAGATTTTGTACATGCATTGTCATTTTTCTAATCTCTGTGCAGTTTAATTGCTTTCCTTTAAATGTCTCATTTTTCCATCATGTTCCTTATCATCTGATGGATATTGAATTATTATTATTATATATTTTACTATTTTATAAAATCCACATTTCCTTAATTATTTTTAAAATTACAGAACCAGTGTTACTATTTTTTTACATTAGGCATATTTTTAATGATGCAAATCATTTCCCCCCCCCAAAAGTATTTCCTATTGTGGGCAAGGTATAGAAAATTTCCTCTATGTCATATTGTCTATTTCATCCTCTTTTATTGTTGCAGTGACATTTTGAACAATGATAGGTGTGACCCTGCCCTTCTGTGCAATGTCTCATGTCCTAATGAAGCACTGTCTGCAATGATGGCAGATGTTCTGCCAATACACTGTCCAAGTGGCAGCTACCACCGGTCACAGGAGTCTACTGGGCACCTGAAATACAGCTAAGGGACCTGAGAATGCAACAGTTTAGTTTAATTTAACTTGACTTATTATAGATGCGAATTTGAACCACCGCCCATAGCTAGACAGTATAGTTCTGGGCAGTGCCACTGTAATGCATATTTACATTTTTCCTTTTTTACTGAATCTCTTTATTTTATATTTGATTAACATCCATTCCATGTTTTAGTTCGATAACTGATTGTATTATTTCTTTTGCAGAAATAGTTTCTAATATTCTTACCAAAATTTTAGTTATATTTGCAAATATGGAACTCAGTAAGATAGTTTTTAAAACAATTGCTTAGAAAAAACTAAAGAAGGTTTTGCATTTTTTTGGTTAATACATTTAAGTTCTACCCTCTTAGCAAATTCCCTTACCCTGTTTCCATACCCTGGTTATTTTCCTTAGCTGTTTCCATACCCTAGTTATTATAAATAATGCTGCTATAAATATGGAAGTACATATATCTCTTTGAGATATCTCTCTCTCCCTAAAATCAATAAACTAAACTTGGATGAGGATAAAAAAAAACACTGTCTAAAATCAGAGGCAAAATAAAGTTTAATTTTGATATTTGTAAATAAAATATTCACCTGTCATTTCAAGATGCTTGACTGTGACATCTCCTGATACCACTTGACACTTGTTTGAATTACAGGATAACTATCTTAGACTGTGTAGAAGCAAAAAGTAATAACAGAAACAAAACTGTTTGGCAGAGATTTCCAAACTCTAATCTGCACTGGGGTCTCGTTGGTTATTTACCTGGGTAAGATAGTCTGGGTTTAAGTTCATAGGTATCTGCCTTGTGACTGTAGACTGTGGTAAGCACAGCCAACTAAGGCAAGTGGCGCTGCTTCAGGGCAGCCAAGCGCTGTCAGGTTCAAATTAATATTCATGGCTGCCGGCACTTATAATTTTTTCAGGAGAAGTTGTATTTGTGTACATTTATGTGAAATCTTCCAACTTTAAATGTTGGTTGTAACTTCTAAACACGATAAAA
This sequence comes from Anoura caudifer, assembly GCA_004027475.1. Taxonomy (NCBI): domain Eukaryota; kingdom Metazoa; phylum Chordata; class Mammalia; order Chiroptera; family Phyllostomidae; genus Anoura; species Anoura caudifer. The sequence continues at coordinate 113,730 of PVKU01004260.1, read as the reverse complement.
ACCAGAGTAAACATGTCTGTAGAATGCCTATGCTCCTTACACTGGCAGTTGTAGTGCTTTTATTAAGAATGAAGATCAAAAGCTTAAACCACCAAGTGTTAATAAACAGGAAAGTATCTCTTGAGACCCCTGAGGAGGATGTGGCACTAGACTGCCTCTGAAATGATGCTGCTTTAGTTTTATGAATTTTTTGTTTACATAACTGAAAAATAATATTTGCTTCAAAGAACATGCTTGGTTGCTTTCTATTTCTAAATAGTCAAACCATCAAATGTAATTCTAGATAATTTATAGATGGAAGAGCTGAGTAGGTAAACTTGTAGCAATAAATTGTACTTACAACAAAAGCAAAATAGTGTTAAGAAAAATGCAATAACCATATTGTTTAATGGAATCATACATAGGGATAACAGAAATTCCATTTTAATTCAGTAAAACTTAATTTGTAAGACAACATTTTATTGTATCTTATTACTATTTTTGTAGGTGTTTGAAGGAGAATACCAAGAAAAGATTTCAAGGTATAATAAGTCCATTACTTTTTTAAAAATTAGAGAAAATGTCATAGCTTCTTATAAAATTTCTGAAAGAAATCATAGAAATACATGATTGTTAAGATGTTCAGTGTAATAAGTTATCACTGAGTACTTAATAATGTTTAATTGAAGAAGAAAAGAAAGACAAATGCTTCCTGGGAAACCATGTTTTATTGGTACTGAATGCACTAAATGATATACGAGTAAATTGCATCTCTCATATTAATGTCTGTGGTCCTTCAATACATGGAGTTTTTGCCCAATTTACAATCTGTATAAATGGAGAGAGACAAAAGAGCTACAGAGGAGGGAGAAAAGGAAACGCTAGCAGGTGTGTGCTAGCAAACTTTCAGTAGTCTACAGGAGGAACGCCTCCCTCCCATCACACCATGCCAGATGCTGCTGTGTCTGAGCCACACGCTGTGGTGGATCCCCACGGCACTATTAACACAATCAAACCTGGCACTGTCATCACAGTTGCAGAAACACCTATGCTAAATAGCTCTGTGTTGTGAAGCTGGTTGAAGTCCATAGGCGGAACCTTCACTATGTTCAATTTTTTTTTAACATCTGATTTAATTGGCCATTAAAAATGAGCCCTAGTAACACAGCCTCAAAGCACTGAAGTACAGAGTGAGCACACATTCTGCGCATGACTGTTTAGTCCAATCCCTCGATGGAAGGAGCGTAATCGAAACTCATCTTTTAAAACCTGATGCATGCATATAACGTGCATATGTATATACACAGATATACATACATAATACACATATACACATATATTCAAATAGAATATGAACCATAGAGTGGGTTCATGCTCAAAATAATCTATTCTTCCCCGGAAGAACTTATATTTGACATAAAAAAAAAAAAAACTACTATTCCATTGCTATTTCCATACTCCATTGCCTTTGTTTTGAATATTTGGTTTAAATTGAGCAGTTGCACACATTGCCTGCATTGAGTAATGATTTTGTGTATTTTTCATTGTATTAAGGTAGACACATGGTTTCTTTTCCAAGTTATTAGTTTGATCACAGGCAGTTATTGTATAATCAGTTTCTTTGAAAGGTTGAGTTGCTGCATACTTAAGATATACAGAATATTGGGTAAGTTTAAGAAAGAACAGTTAAAAAAATGATGACATGCCTGTTCACAACTTCAAAGGCAGATTTCTGATATCAGAAGATTTTTCTCTTTCATACATTTTTCTTAATGGACCATTGGCATTCCTTTTTTCATGCCAAAGTTTTTACTGTCTGTGATTAAAGTGTAGTTAAGTAACTAAGTCTGGCCCTGTTTATCTTTTTCCTAGTTTTGTGGAGAAAATACAAAGTCAGTTTGTTGATATATAGATGATACTGTGTAATGCAGGATTTAGAGGAAATCATAAATGAATCTAACAGGTAATATTTGAAACAAAATGCTAAGAATGCTTGGCTCCATCTATCTGCAGATTTTTGTATTGATGAATGACTGTTGCTATATAACCAAATATACAACTTGCTCCCTAGAATAATCAGGTCCTTTAAGAAAAATAACCCTGAAATCTTTGTCAGCTTCCTGTATTGCTCTTTGCCTATGTTCTTTGTTGTAGCAGATATTAGTGATGCTTGCACCAAGGGTTTTTTTTTGTTTGTTTGTTTGTTTGTTTGTTTTTAATCAAGGCTAGTACCTCAACTGATATCTGCTCTAGGTGTTGAAACCTAACAGCTCATACTCACATCCATCACCACGAATTGCCCATAAAGTGTATCACTACTCTCCCTTCTCTCAGTTTAACGCAGCTTCTAGTCAATGACTGAGCTCAGTTCCCTATACTTGGGTGGGATTTATTCTCCAGAGCTAATCATGAGATCAGAGGATCTCATGAGTAGCCTTCACCTGAACCTGCATCTTAGTTTAGTCTCTTCCTCTTCCCTACTTTGCTTTCTCACTTCTTTACAGGTTTCTCCTGAGAATATTCTCTCAAAAAATCACTTGTATAACTATCTGTGCTTGAGGCTTTGTTTCTGAGCAGCATAACTTCAGACATACCTTTTCATACAGCAAATGCTTATTAAAAAGATAGGGGATGTTAAAGTAATTTGATGGGGCTAAATCAGGACTCACTATAAGGAAAAACAATTGTAATCTTAACAGAATTTAAACAATATAATTCTTGGTAGCAGAAAGCTTTTAAATTTTCAGTTGAGGTGGGACATCTAGGTGAAATACTTTTATTGAGGTTCTTAAAGCCAACCGATCTCAATTTTCCTGTCAACCCAAGAAAGCAACAAGCATTGGGGTTTTATAAGCTGAAGGACTCAGAAGTTATGGTCAAACAATTTATAAACACATTATAGGAGGATTGTGATGTGATACTCATGTTAAAAATCAGCTGCACCTATTTATTATACAGGGTTTCTAAGAAAGATTACAGTTAATCATTTATGTTCTCAGAATCTTTAGTGATAGATAGCCCTTTTGATTCTCTGGAGTCCAGAGAAGCAAAAAGAATTGAGGCAAAAGCTGAGAGATTTGGGAACATTAATGTTTCAGTCATCTTTATTTTCACATTACACCCAGGATTCTATTTCTAGAAAAAAGTTAAAACTTAACTCTTACTTTATCTGTTCCCATCTTTTTTTTTTTTCTTTTGCCTTTTCTTTTGTCTTCAAGATAGCAGCAACTATCTTTACTTAGTAGATTCAAATTCTGTCCTGAGTCAGGTACTCTTTTTTTCATTCTTAGGAAAGTTGGTGATAATTCTGCCTAGTTAACCTAGGCAATACAATATCCTCCGTCAAGTACCCATAAGTCCGTTCCCCAACCTAGCAGTAGACCTGGTTCTGATAGCAGTCATAGCAGTTGGCTAGGAGTAGCTTGGAAAGGGAGTATCTACAAATCTGAAGAAACTGACAGTGGGCTTTGTAGCTTAGACAAGAGTAAGCAACCTGAGAACATGCAAAGCTAAGTCCGAAGATGCATTCCGAGAGTCTTATGTCCTTTTACTGTTTAAAATCTGGCCCTGTACTTATAACATTTAAATGATATATAAAACAATTAACTTGAAATTTTGTGTTGTTAAGAAAAGAATCAGGATTATTTTAGGAACACACAATACAGGTAATTCAGACTAAACTTTCAATCTATCAAACCTTTGATCTAATGACCGTCAGGGAAGAATGAAAGAGCTGTCGTTTTAATTGGTCTTTCCTAATGGGGTGGTACTTGAAGGCTCATAGTTTTTATATGCTACATGTAATTTTAACTACTGCTGTACTGTTTTATGTATTCTAATTTAACACTATACATGTTTCACTTGGATGCTTGCACTGATCTAACCATGAAGGACACACTATTATAAATTGAAGAATGACTGAGAGGAACATACAAGAGATTCAGGGGAGAAGCAGAGATTGTAAGCATATTCAGGAAAGTTAAAGCCAAGATTGAAGTGAGACCTTTGAGGAAAGTGAAGGGCAAAGCAAAGCAGTTTGTTTGGCATAGTTTAGAATTTGAAAAAAATGTTGTTGTGATGGAGGTTGTATTTTTAATGTAGAAGAGTTTTTGTGAAATTAGTCAATATTCCAGTATTCTAAACAGGACGATCTTGCTATTTGCTACCACCATCTGAAAAGGGCGATTATTTTGTTGTTTTTAAAAATGCACCTTTGTCAATGTTTTTGGAAAATCAGAGACCAAGACTTTCTAAAGCTAAAGTTGGGGTTGAAAATTAGAGATTGCAGAAACAACCAAATAGCTAACAATGTTAATATTCCAGAAAGAGTAGTAAAATAAAATGGCATGAGAAAAAAATTGAAAAGAAGCATTATTTTCTAGGGGCTTCCTTGAAGTCATGTTGATAACTAAAGTGCCAGTTACTAAATGTGATTAATTGATCAGGTCCAGGTTTTCACCTAATAATCTATTTGGTGTCGTAGTCAGTGACATGTTGGACAAATAGAATGATGTCAGACTCACAGTAGGGGATCTTCACATTTTACAGTAGAAGGGCTAGATAATAAACCAGTAAAATATCCATTTTTAAAAGTCTTAAAAGAAATAGAAGTATTTCAAATGACAAAATAAGGTATTAAAAATTATCAATCGGGAAGAAGAACAGATTAAAACTAGTGAGACAGACGTAGAGATTTATAAAACTATGTAGTTTAAAAGACTCATGCTTTGTAACATCACGTAAATTATCAACAACAACAAATACTTAGGGGACTTATCCACTGCTAATTGAAAAGCATATAGAATTAATTGTGTGACACGGCAATGAGCTGTTTATGCAAGCTTCATTTGGATTAGCAGATTGATAATAAAGATGTGTTATGTTCAAGGAGAAAAACAAAAGTAAGAATTTCAGAGAAGGAACAAAAATAGTATTCTGAAAAATACTAAAACAATTAAGAGAACTGCAGAAGAGTTAATAATTGAAGCAAAGGTTTCTGACCTAGAAATGGTGTCCAGAAGAACTTATGCAGAATGAGTTATATGGACAAAATTAAGGAAACATGTGAAAGGCAAAGGAAGCATCTAGAAATACATAGAATATACACCGTATAGTTTTTAGAGTTCTCTCAGGAGAGAAGTGAAGGCATAAGAAGACATAGTATCTGCGAACTTTCCAAAACTTGTGAAAGATATCTCAGTTTAAGTTGAAATATTATGAACACTAAGCTGAATCAATACAAGATACTTATCAAAATAACACTTCTGAAAACTAAATATAAAGGAAAACATCTTAAAAGCATTCAATATTGTCACTATTACAAGTTGATAACATCAAAGTGCTGAAAGAAAATACCCCCAATTAGAAAAACTATCCTTCATAATTGAAGGTGAAATAAATACATTTCAGAAAAAAATAGTGAGAGATTAGTCATCCATATATTTGCAACAAAGAAAATACTGAAATATTTTTTCCATTATAATTGATCCTAGATGGAAGTTTGAAAATACCTTAAAGAAAGAAGAGCAGGAAAAAAGGGGTAAATAAACAAGTGTAAATAAATATTACTTGTATAAAATAATAAAAATAATTTTATAAGTTTCAATATAGTAAAAAATGTACAACACTCAAGGTAATTGAGGACAAATATAAAATAAAAATAATATATACATATAAAAGAGTAAAAATAAATAGAAAAATGCTAAAATTATAAGGAAAAATAGGAATTACTGTATTAATTTAAAATCTCTAAATAATATTATAGGTGTGGACTATTTTTAATTACTTGATATAGGTGGCAGCTACTTGCTTTTTCTCTTTATTATAATTTGATGAGATATGTACTTTGCTTTATGTATATTTATCTATATATACTATATTCAATAATTTTTCTAGAAGTTTAAAGAATATACAAAAACAAAGTAAATGGCAAAATAAGGCTGACAAAGTCAGAAAGGGCTAGACATGTTACTATTGAGTATGAATAGGCATGTCAAGTATAATAAATATTTATGCAAATCTAAGATTGATGTTTAGTACAAAACAAGACATAAGTATCGAGTCAACATCGAGTAAGAAAATTAGACCTTAAAATTGCTTTTGATTCAGCCAGAAAATAGGCAAAACCATGGAAAGTTCAATAGCATTTCCAAGTTCATAGTACGTATAGAAAGGCAATGGTGTGACTACACTTGCAGGTCTCTTGGTTGGGTTTCCTTTTTCACGACACTTCCCAGTTTTCTTTTTATTTGTAATTACTACAAAAATTACAAATGTTCTTTATGCCGTCAAACATAAAAATTTATCATGTAGATAGAAAATGATTCTAAAGGGCATTCAAAGACTGTGAAAGGCATTCTTGCACTTATGTGACATTTCAGCTCAATGACTTGTTACCTGATTATACATGATACTGAATTGTTTGGTGTCAAGTTGGCTGGGCAAAGGGATGTCCAGATGTCTGGTGAACATTCTTTCTGGTATGTCTGTGAAGATGTTTCTGGAAGAGATTAGTAATTTATTCTGTAGATTGACTAAATTTCAGCCCTCCCCAATGTGGGTGGGCATCAACCAATACATTGGGTCCAGAATAAAACAGAAAGAGAAAGAGAAGGGCAAATTCTCCTTCTCTGCTTGAGCGGGAATGTCTAAATTTTCTTGCCCTTAGACATAGGAGTTCATAGTTTTGGGGCCTTTAGACTCTAAGACTCACACCAGCAGTCCCAGATTCTTAGACCTTCAGCCTTGAACTGGGAATTACAGCATTAGATCTTGTGGTCATTAGACCTTCAGACTCACAGACTTAATTATACCACTGATCTTCTTAGTTCTACAGTTTGTAGACAAGATTCTGGGTCTCTCTCTCTGTCTCTCTTCTCCATCTCTCTATCCCTCTCTCTGTTTTCCATATTATATCAGTCTGTTTCTTTGGAAAACCATAATATATTATATGACTTCCAAATGTAGCTATGTATCTATATTGGATTTTAAGAATGTGGGATGTCTCAGAGTCATAGAACAACAGGTGCACTTTAATAACCTTACTTCATTGGCGCAATCTCCTTGAATCAGTCTCCCTCTCTCCCTCTCCCTTTCTTTCTCCCAAATCTGTCTATGCCTATACACGCACCCTATACCTATAATCTCTTCTTCCAAATTATTTTAATGGTTTTCATGGCAAACAAGATTTCTTTTCATTTCACATGTTAAATAACTTAACAGAACCCATAGATAAGTTCCTAGAATAACTTTCTGAAATGTCAATCTCTTAAAGTAAATTTTGAGTGTGGCAGCAGAACATTTTAAGTGAATGTGTTTTTTTTTTTTTTTTTTCAAAATATTCTTTAAATAGAGGGTACTTTTTTACTTTTTTATTACTTTAAATTTTTTATGCCTGTAGTTGTCTTTTATTACTTGTGTAGCTGTGAAAACATTGCACATCTTCAAATTTGTATAGTTTTGTCTAATAAGGTAAAGGTGTTCTAGAATATCTTCTGTGTTTTATAGTAGATGATCCTAGATATACAAAGTTCCTCAAAAAAATCTAAGACCAGAGTATATGAAGGTTTTGTTTTTTTTTTTATCTACAACCTCTCCAACACTTGTTACTTGTCTTGATAATAGCCATTCTAATAGGTGTGAGTTGGTATCTCATTGTAGTATTGATTTGCATTCTCTAATAGCTAGGGAAGTTGAGCATCTTTTCATATATCTGTTGGCCATCATCATATCTTCTTGAGAGAAGCACCTGTGTAAGTCTCACTTGCTGCTGGAAGGAATGTAGACTTGTACAACCACTGTGGAAAACACTATGGAGGCCCCTCGAAAAACTAAGAATAGAGTTACCATATGATGCAGCAACCCTTCTTTTGGGTTCTACTTGGAAAACTTGAAAATATTTATTCACAGAGATACTACATACACCTCACCCCTATGTTCATAGCAACATAATTCACAGTGGTCAAGACATGGAAACAACCAAAGTGTCCATTGATGTAGGATTGGACAAAGAAGGTGATAGGTGTATGGAATACTACTCAGCAATAAGAAAAGATAAAATACTGCCATTTGTGACAACATGGGTGGATCTTGAGGATAACATGCTAAGCAAAATAAATCAGACAGAAAAAGCCAAGAGCCATATGATTTCACTCACATGTGGGATATAAAACTAAATAACAAATAAATAAACAAGAAGAGCAAATAAAATGAAAACTAATAGGCACAGACAACACTATGGTGGTTACCAGAGGGAAGGGGGTGGGATGGTGGTAAGGGACAAGGGGGTCAAATATATGATGATGGAAGAGATTTGACTTTGAATGGTAGGCACACAATGCAATGTGCACATCATCTATCATGAAACCTATATATTCTTATTAACCAATTCCATCCAAATATATTTAATAAAAAATAATATAAAAGCCACATTTCAAATCACCTTTGAGGTTTTATTGTTTTAGATGTCAATATTTCTATCTGAATTTAAGGAATATTTTGCATGCTTATAATTGTTCCTGAAATGTACCATAAATTAAACCTGAAATAAGCTATGTAGAAATATTTTCAAATTTATTTGCTTAATTTTCCAAAAGGAAAGCTTAAATTATATGAAAAGTAGTAAAAGAAACTGAAGTAAAATATACATTTCTTCTATAAAATAAAATGGCTCCCATTCTGTGATACATAAAAAGGAATTTTTCTTAATAAGCAATACCAAGTTAAAGAAATCAAAATAAATATTTAACATAGGCCTACAAAATATCTTTTTGTTATCTGATTTCAATTCCTTTATAATCACTGCTTCCCCAACTATTTCTTTTTAAAGAGTAAGGATAAGATCAAGAGATATTCTAAATCAGTAACCATAAGAAGCAAGAGATATTCTAAATTAGTGTTTGTTTTATGTCTGCTTTCTATAACTCCATTTCCTGTTAAACAAAAACACATAGATAAATTGTTAAATATAATCCAGTTTTTCCATTTCACTAAGTATTTGAATATTCTCTTTTCTCTCATCTCCTGCCTCATAGTTATTGTATGAGTATGTGGATTTATGTATTTTAGCATTTTCCCTCTTGTCCATCTCTTTTAAGTACTAGTGCTTAGTTTAGGATTATTGTTCAAGTTAAGCTCTTTGTTTCCCTTTATTTTCTTTAAGCTTATCTCCTCAATAACGTATGATAGTCTTCACTTTCCTCTGTGCATTTGGAGGAATAAATCATCAGTCTGAGAACAAGACAAAGGTACTTATCTTCAGTGCCTCAGATAATGTTGGTCATCTGTCTTGGCTCAGGATATTCTTCTCTAATTTCATATTTTCATCAGAAGCTGCCAAACTCAGGAGAAGAACCCTTGCAGAGTCAGAAATCACCTCCAAAATTAGTGATAGGGTGGATAGATGGGTACCTTTGTCAAATGCCCAACTAAAACTGAAGTATAAAAAGAAAGCTGAAGGTATTATGTTTTTCAAATACATTACTCACAATGTTATTTTTTTCCTTATGTGGGATTGCATTTTATATTTTTAATAACTGTGTGAAAGTCTTCAACCCTTTAAGACTATAAAATCTTAAATATGGTGAACTGTATGTTTAAAAACATAAATCATACACTTTTTAAAGTATGGGAAATAAAAATATTATTCATGCATGCTTGATGACACAACCATCATTATACACATGGATAGTATTTGCTATTTATTATACTTTGGATTGAAAAGTAATGAAAAAGTGAGAACAATCATTATGTTAATGAAATGTTAATGAAGCATGTTTGCTTTTCCCCGTTTGTCATAAAAATAGTCTTGCTTCATCTATTAGATTTTATCAGAAGTCAGAGAAAATAGTCAATGTTATGCAAATTATTTAACTACCATATGATAAACTGCATGCTTGCCTCAAGAACTAGTTAATAGCAGAAAGCAAAAAGGAAATTGTATCTTTTGCAACAGCAGAGATGGAACTGGAGAATATTATGCTAAGTGAAGTAAGCCAGCTGGTGAAAGACAAATATATGATCTCACTTATAAGAGGAATCTAATGAACAAAATGAACTAACAAACAAAATACAACCACAGACATGGAAACATGGAACAGATTGGAAGTGACCAGATGTTAGGAGGAAGAGGGATGATGGTGGAAAGAAGGAAGGGACTAGACAAAGAACATGTATGAATGACCTACGAACACAGACAACAGTGTGGGAATTGACTGTGGAAGTGTGGGGTGGGCTGGGCAGAGGAGGGCAAAGGGGGAAAATTGGGGCAAATGTAATAGAGTAACAATAAAAATGATTTAATAATTTAATAAAAAAAGAACTCACTAATTTTTATACCATAATGAAAGTTATATTATGAAATTGTATATAGAATCATTTTCATGATTGTTCTACTGCTTAAATTACCTACTAGATAAGTTTTTGAAACTATATTACCATCCATATTACGATCTTACTTAAAAATAATATGGCAGGATCAAAGCTCATTAGTTCCAGGATTACATCTGCTGCAATCAGTGTTGGAAGGCAGAACACATGACAAAGTGGCAGCGCAAGTCGAGTTAGGGCCCCTCTGCTCTGGCTTCTAACGCATACACCTGCTTCTCTACAATTAAGCAGAAGTTGGAACAGGCAGGTATTCAAGTGAGGATTCGGATTCTACTGGAATTTTAATGTTCTGATAGAGAAAGCTATCATATGATTTTACCTTATGGAATAAGATCCCATAAAATTGTTCCTGGTCATTTTCTTCAGTAAGGCTTTTAAGATGATAAGACTAGTTAGACTGAATCTTTTCTGCTCTTATGGGAGAGCACATTGCTTTACTGGATAATTCTACTAGACGTGTAATGAAGAATTAATACCCAAACTCCAAAGATGAACTAGTCAAATGCACGCTAACAAAGCAAGTTATCTGGCCCCAAAGACCAACTGAATCCAAAAGGTAACACCAGACAGGTAAGGAGAAGAGGTTATGAGGAGGGGTTTATTTAATTGATACAATTATTCTTTAGACTTTGGCAGGCAGAGCACAGTGCTCAATATCAAACTGGCCTTGAGCATGGGTATTGACAGCTCTCCAATTCTCCTGTCTCCCTCCCTCCAGCCGACCAAGTCCTAAACATTGTTCAGTTTAGACCTCATCTGAACACAGGAAATGGTGACATGGCTTGAGGATTGGTAAAAACTTGTTCCAGGACCAGTCAAGTTGAAACTGAGTACAACTAGTTGTAAAGTTTCTAATGAGATTGAAAACCAGTGGCCATATTGACAAGGACACACATTTACTTATTCAGAAAAAAAATGCATCGAGTGCCTATTATATGCCATACATTGTGCTCAAGTCTGGGAATACAAAGATTGAACCCTCTAAATGCAATAGAGCAGAGAAATGGGATCAAGGCAATCAGAAGAAATATAGAAATGGGACATCACACGATTCTGAAAGAAAATGAAGAGTTAATAGGCAGTTACAAAACTGTTTTGCAGTTTTGTGTTTTGGGGAATAATGTTCTCAAGACTAATTTTTGACTAAGTATTTTCCCATCTTTTCTTTCTTTTTCTGAAACATCAGTAGATAGAAGTATAGAAATACATTTCATAAAGTCTGTTTTTAAAAACTGACTTTTAAAAGTTTTGAGAGAGAAACCAAGAATTTGCTACAATTTAAGGACAAGTTTCACACTCCTTAAAAGATCACTTCATTTTGTTAAACCAACAATACTACAAATGTGAAAATGAAAGATAAAAATATTATTTAGAAAGATATTTTTATTTGCTAGTCTTGGATACAAGTTTTAATGATTCACGATGAGTAGAGAATAACATTATTTTCAGAGCCAACTCCTGTTCTTTGGATTTTATTGTATATAAGACATAGAATATATACTGAATATATTTCATGTTCAGTTTCTCAGTTTTGAATCTCTCTGGTCTTTCCTGTATATACAACAGAACATTTCAGGTTTGCTTAATATAGAATGCCATGAAAAATAAAATTAATATAGTATGTGAAAGTGTTTTGATTTAAAATGGAACTGAAGGACATAAAATGGAGAATCTTATAAGCCCTCAGAGCAGAGTTTAAGACTTGAGAGAAAAAAAATAAGAATTTAAGATTTCCATTAAATACATGATTTACAAAATACTGGAACTTATCTTCTGGCCCATGAACAGCCACCAAGAATCTCTGCCATCCTCAAGTCAATGAATTCACTTCCTCAGCTCTGATTGGACTCCACCCTCTTTGCCCTCCCTGCATATAAACAGCCTGCCTGGAATTCTCAGCAGACCTGTGTGCATTACCTGAACTGCAATTATTTTGTTATTGTTGAAAAAAACTTGATTTCTGATGATTCAAGCTTGCCTTAATTTACCTCCTTATATAGGTTAACAGTTGCAAGTGTACATTTTATAGACGGATTTTAAATAAGTATAAAAATGTCTTAAAAAACTGATTTCCATTTGGTATTTCATATAATGGACTATATAACAAATTATTATATACCAAGTCCAACATAACTCTGATTATCTTAGTTCTTTCTTTCTAATATCTTTAATCTATTTGAATTTCTTTCTCTGCTGTTTTAAAATTTTTGAAACGTTATCATTTATCTGTTGCAATAACATCCAAGAAAGTAATGTTCCTCATTGTATTGAACTTTCAATTAAGCCAACTAGTATAAGGTCAAATCAATATTGTAATTGAAAAGAGACTGTTTTATTGCTGGCTGCTTTTGGTATATTGCCCTTGGACTGTGTGCCAGACTGATGAAAATATTCAGTGTTCATGTCCCTGATATTCGAATCTTTGATTTGCCTGAACCAGGGCCAGTATGTTCTTTTTGAGGTTTGTTATTCACTCCCCACCCACCCCCCGAATCAAATCTCAAGTTGATCTGCCTTGACTTTGATTAGTAAATTGATAGAATTAACATTCATCAAGTAGGTGGTTTTTACTTTTTCATAAAATGCTCATTACATTTAGGAAAAGAGACAGAATAACTTAATTTTGTTTTTAGTAGAAAAAGTAATTTCAAGTTGTTACTTGATGATGAAGTTCAACAAACTACAGCCAATGGGCCAAATCTGGCTTGCTGCGTGTTTTTATGTATAACATTTTATTGAAACACAGACACATTCATTTGCATATTACTTATGGTTGTTTGGGGGGCTACAAGGTCAAAGCTGAATAATTAAATTAGGTAAACAGTATCCTTTAACATGTACTTTCATTTTGTAGGGCATGACTTTATTATATATCCAGTGGGATATTTAAAAGATTTCTATGTTTCATAAGCTTTTCACAAATAAAATCTTTATGCCATGAACTCTGAAATGACATAACTTATAGATAAGGTGAAGTGATAAATTCTATCTGGCTCTAAATATTTCAAATTATAAAATTAAAAATCTTCAATGCAACACACATTCTGAAAATTGAAATTTCTGTAGATAGAAAAAAGTATTGCAGATGTAAAGTATAATATTCTATTTGTAGTTTAAAATGTGGTATGTGCAATTTAGCTTGTTAAAGTATATACTATGGAGTTAGATTTGAAAAGGAGAAAATTGTGATGAAATACATACAATGCATTCCTTTAAACAAAAAAATATATATTGAGTTGAAATGGGAAGTACTAAATGTTATAAACTGCCTTCAGTGTTATCAGAACTTTGAGAAGAGAAGGAAACACAAAATCCATTAACTCAAAGATAAATATCTGATATCATAATTTTTCCACGTATTTGAATTATCACTGATGAAGAACTCCTAATTAGTATTTTGAACTCTAAGCAGATAATGCAGTGAAACTTCCACTAGTAGTAGACCAAGAAGAAATTAAAAATTAAAACTCAATTTTTGTCTTGTTAGAGCCCTACTTACTAAACATAAGGATATATATATATATAATTATATAATTTTCATTATCAATGAAACATGCTTATACTAGAACTATTCAAATACATGTTACAAAAGATCTATAAATTAACACATATAAGATTTTATATTTTACTTTTTTCATGTAACTAAAATAATTTATTTAACATAGAGTTGTTTAAAATTAACTAAAGAAAGAATATGTACTATTTTTTCCTTTTTCATTAAATTAGAAGTACTGGTTTCCTTTTTGCATTCAAATACTCTTACTAGGTTTGGCAGTGAAATATTATTAAGAACAAAATAAACTTATTTGTTCCTCTCACAAATATTTCCACCAGTTTTCAGACAGAAAGAAGCAAAGAAAATAAGTTTATTGTTTTTCACCACTTTTATGGGTGGGCATGAAAATAACCAATTCCATATCTGACCAGTTCTTGTTTTCTACAACTCTGTAAATGAATCCTCACAATGTCAAGCTTGCTATTAGTCTTTGGAAAAACAGCAATACGTTTCCTCCTTTTACAGATTGATTTCTCTTTGCTCAACAAATTAAAGTGTTACTAACGATGGCAACGATCCTGGCCTTCAGGGCAACTCCAATGACTACATGTGTTTGTGGTGGCCACTGCTTGCTACTCATGCCCTTCTGAAAAGCCCCAGGCTTGTTCCCTGGAATAGTTATGATCATTAAATGCATAATGATCTATGATTATGCTCTATCTGTGATTACATTTTGGGAAAGAGCAACACAGTGAGAAGATTGAATAAGACTGCCCTTCTCTGAAGTCTTATTTGCACAAATTTGCTAAAGAAAATTAAGTAAAATCCATTTCACAACATTAAGACCAACAGGCTAATATTGAAAAACAGTAAGGAATCTCATCATAAAATATGATGCCAGTGTATCAAGTCAGTGGATTACCTGTGTGAGGTTTAGAATACTAAAATTTTCAACGCAGCCACTGATTTTAAATTGTACAATTTCAGAACTTTAGTTTCATGTTTTGAAGTGACAGACTTAAATCTATTAATGCATTACCTCTATTAGTGAAAATATTAGAATTGTTACCTTTTGTCTCACTGAAATCTTTAGCAAATACCTACTACATTCTTAGCAATGAAATCAAGTCTTTATCTAATGTTCAATATTTTATGTGAAATGAGTTGCAGATATTACACATAATTTGAGGGATAATTTATATGATTAAGAGTCCTAAAACATTTTACACTCTAGTTAAAAAAAATAACATTTTTCTTAACTTACATAATTTGAATTTAAGTATCTATTTCCTATTTTTTGCTTTAAGCCCAAGTGCAACCTATATGTAAATATGAATTATGTCAGCAGAATTTATGAAAATAAAATGTAGCATACAATTTTAATGATTAAATATGTTTATCAGAAATGTTTAAATCTTCTCAAGGAAGAAACACCTAACTCCAAATGTGGACTCATTGAAACTAAGTAAAAAAATTGCATTTGTTTTAGAATGTTATTGAAGACTAAAAATCTTTGAGAAAATGATATCCAAATACATGACAAAGTTTAAAGAACTGCGAAATAAGTTATAGGAAGAGTAGGATGAAATCATAAAATTGGAAGGAAAGCAGAAAAGATTAGTTTTTTAAAAGTCAATCTGGTTTCCAACTGTGTCAGGTACTCCTTTTTTACTTCTGTAAACAGGGACACACTTAGGTTACTTCCACTGATGGAGATTCATAGTACATATATAGTGACGTAAAGATGGGAAATACTATCCATTGCTAGAGCTCCCGGAATAATCGTCAGGACGATGCTATGCAGTACAATAGAATGATCATCACTAGGATGCTCTGCAATTCCAACATTCTGGAGCAACAATGGTTCTAAACAATCATTCCAATATTCGTGGACAGATTGCCTCACTATCTGTCCTGTTCTTTATTCCTCCGACTACCTTACTGTGCTCTACATCTTGACAACCTTTCGCTCACGACTAATAACATTTCTTGGCTCTTACACACTCAGTTTATTTTGCCTCTTACTTATTCACTTGGTTTATTTTGCCTTTCTGATTCTAATCATGCTGCTCTCTACAATTTTCCAAATGTTCTGTGATTAGATGGTCAAAAAAGAGGGGCCTTGTTGAATCAGCCAGGCAGCGTGCTGTTTACAGTGTCTCGATGTGCTGAGCATTTTACATTTTATGATCTAGTCTTTAAGTATGATTGTGACTTTCAGGTACCAATTATTTTCCAAACACTTGTATTCACAAGTATAAAGCACAAATTGACATGAAATCAGTTCTGAAAATCTCTAAAATGATAATGAACACAGGGAAATATATATAATTTTAACTATGACCACAGTTGGTGCATATATCTGTATATGCCCAGTGGCTAAAAAGAATTGGTTAATTGACTGAAGTATCCAGAGTCCCAAATTTCTTTAAAATTCCTTGTTATTTCTTTTTTAAAAGCAAAATATGTGTTTTAATAAAGAAGTGTAAAAAATGGATAAACATGTAAAATAAAGAATGAAAATCCCTTATAATTCATCCTGAGAAAATTACTATTAATTGGTTATGTCTCTTTGTTTGCTATGCATATCATTCAAAAATATTACATTTTTACAAGTGGGACCAGAAAACAATAATTTCCAATAACTTGTAGATTTATGTTCATTCTAAGCACTACATACATAATATTCTACCTTATGTTTCTTTAATTATTTTTCTGGCATTCTACTCTTACAAATCATGTCATATATAGACCTTTGTAGCTATATATTTTTATAAGCATTTCTATAGTATAAAATTCTAAACATCAAATATTGTATCAAAGCTATGTGATAGCTTAAATACTTATTAATTAGGCACTGAAAACACATCACATACTGTGTGAGTCGATGGTGACACAAAGGTGAGAGTGTTCTACAGCTCACCCTGTTGTATTTCCGCAGCTGCCACCCCACTGCTGTTTTCACCGGCATAGGCCATTGCCCTTAGACCACCGCACGGCAAATCAGTCTCACTTGAACTTCCCCTAACCCATCAGCCATCTCTGAACTTTTCTCAAAAGAGAAGTATGTTCCAGAAAGAAAAACAAAAACCAGAATGGATGAGCCCTGCACTCCTGTGCTTACCACATTTGATTTTATTTTCTAAAACCAACTCTCAATTTCTCTCTAGTTTTTTCCTCGTTTTACTCTACTCCCTGGCAATTATTTCTTACATTTTCACAGATTATTCAAAATGACTTTATGCCCTATACATTTTTAAATGCATACTATTTCTTAGCAGATTTCTTGCCTTATCTACTGTACAAGACAAACTGTGTGATCAGAGCTGTTAAAACCCTGGCATTAAAGAGTAGTCTTTCTCCCTTCCCATAAAAATGAGATCATGTTACCATTTTCTTAAGTTGTGCAGAATAGCAATAAGCAAGGGCTTGTGTTTCCTGAAGAACACAGGTGCTTGCTGATAAAGGAGAACAAGAGAAAGGAACATCAGCAATGTATAAACTGGTCTTTTGTAAATTCAGAACCTCAGTCTTTTCATTCTTCTGGGATGTGCACGCTGCAGTTCCCATATACTCACACGAGTATGTGTCTTTTTAAATATACCTTATTTAATATGTACTGTTGACTGATGAACATTGAATTCACAGTAAGCATGTTAACTCATGCCTGAATGAAGCTTACCTAGAGATACTTATTTTCTCAGTAAGTTTCCTGATAGCTTTTTGCACTTAGGAAAACTGCATAGCACTTCACTACTATGCTCAGGGACCATCTTAATCATCTGGAATCACCAACAGCAACATCAACAAAAGGCAAAAATGAAAAGCAAGTGGCATTATTGTAATGCAAAGAGGACAATTTTACACTGTGAGAGCTGAAATAAGAAGAGAATGGCTTGTTTGACCTCAGCTGGCAATGTGAGCGTCAGGCTACTCAAACCGTTCACCGTTCTGTGCATATGCACGCCCCCAAACAACCACAAAAGACTGTTAGTATTGATTTAGAAACACAAATACGTGTTAGCATGCAGGAAAAAAATCACAAATACCAAATTGTTAATAATGGAAATAGACAGTTCCTGCTGGAAAACACATATTTGTGACAGAACAGAACCAAAATATAATGTTACTGTTTTTACAGAGAAAACTGATATTTTTGAGGTAAACTTTTCCATCTTATTTCTCAGAGAATTACAACTACTTGTCTTGACTTTCTGATGTTATAATTTATGAATGCTGCTTTTGTTAGGTACACCACACTGGACTAACAACAAAAAAAATCTCTAAAACTTGCTCTCAAATCACTAAGTGGCTTTGAGGGTTTGCCGCCTTAGCTGTGAATCAGGTTGAATCATACTTGCCATGTTTATATGTCCATCACCAAACCATTCAAGACAAAGGCAGTGAGGGGCATTATAAGTCAGCATAAATTGGTGGAATTACGGCTCCATGACTCATATTAGTAAAAAATTCCACTGTCGGTGCCTGTGGAATGGGACTCTTATGGGATCCTCAGAAAAGCATTTCACCGATCCTCACACAGGTGATTGTGGTGTCCAAGACTTATTAGGGTGAAAAGAGAAGAGTGCCTCTATGTCCCATTTCTGTCTGCCCTATCATGGAAAAAAATCCAACTGTGCTTTCAGAAAGACCAAAACAAAGGTCAGTGTCCAGAGTTTCTGTTTTTATATTAAAGCTTAGTCCTTCTGAGCCCACAGGTAGCTGCAAAAGAGTCTCAGTCCCCATCCAGGTGGCTTAGCATGATTCCTGGCTGCAATCCATTGCTGTGCTGAGGCATCCGGTCTCCCACCTGGAGCTTGTATTCGGAGTCTCCACAGTTGCTAGACCAGCATGGTTACTATGGAGAGCATGCGCACATGAACAGGGCAAGCACAGGGTCCCCTGCAAGGGGGCTTCTTTGTTAGGCTGGATGATATTATCTCCAGATTGGGAGAGACCAGGCACTTTTTCAAAATAACCAATCAACTTTCCAAGCTTTCACGAGATTCCAATCGGTCCACCCTCTGGTCCAATGATCCCTTTCCCAGGTTAAACTGACAGGCCTCTATGGTCACGCACCTCCCCCTGTGCCGTTTTGACTTCTACTGCATGTGTGCCTATATCCCCTTGTTCCCCCAAACAATCATGTACCGAGGGAGGGGTTCAATCCTTAAAATGACAGTGTTGTGATCCCTTGGAGTGTGTTCAGCTGTAGCTCCTTGGTTGATTATTCTCAATAACGTCTTTCTTCCTTTGCTTCCATACTTATTAATAAGTTAACTACCTACAGTAGCAAAGTTAACTACCTACAGTAACACTATGGGGCAGAAATTGTACAATGTATGTTGTTACACACCATTGCAAAAAAATATCAGTTAAGCACTTATGTCACATTAGGCTTAAATGCAGGCATGTAACTGGGAACAAAATAATCATGGTTAGATTGCTGTTTCATCAGTTAGCATGTTTCATCATTCACAGTGAGCAAACACCTGTTTGGCTGTGTTCTTACCTTACAGGTCTACTCAGATTCCTATAATGACCATTAGAAAAATTCTTAAACAGAAACATCCATTGGCTTGAAATGTTTTGCGATTAAAAGCATGGCTATAATTTTTAATTCATTTGAGCAAAGATTCCAGGGCAGATTGTTCCCGTCATTGAAATAGTTTATTAACATCATTGACAGGAAATATTAGCCACTAAATTAACAGTAATATTTCTTAGTTCTGAAAATGTTTTAAATAGGATAGACTTCTGTGGGCGAACACAAGCCATATACTAAGTCTGGCAAGTTCAGAGGAGGCCTGTGTGGCAGCCTTACAGACCCAGAGTCCTGTCTAACCATATGTAATGGTCTAAAATCACCACTTTTCAACTAAAAGCAGTTTATGGTGGGTAGTCATGTCCTAGCCTCGAATCTCCCTGGACAATGGTTCACCATCACCTTGACTAAGCCTTTTTCTTTTTGCATCTAGGATAAGGTACCTGATAAAAAAATGACTTTACAAAAACAGAGTGATTTTATCCAGACCCCTCAAAGAAAAGACACCATACCAGAGACACAAATCCCTTAATTGCCATTGTTATGTTAATTGCTGACTGTTAAGTACCCTGTATCTACCTGTGTAAAAGAAGTATGTGTGTATCATTTCACTCTTTATCCAGTCCCAGAGGTTTCCCTGCTTTACTTTCTCCTGCCTCCTTATTCGATCACCAATGGATTCATGTAACTCACTTACATTTTCTCTTTGGATTGTAATGTACAAAATAAGATACGTAACAGCCATTCTCTGGAGCTTTTTCTCAATCCATTGAGGTCCTGCTTCCCAGCAACTGTCATCAGTTTGGCTCAAAACAACTTATAGGAATTCTCTGCAGCTTTGAACGTCTGTTACATTGACACTTTTCATATGGCACAAAAGAAGTGTACTTTTTCTTTATAATCTGCATGGAAGACAAAAGGATTGCCTATAATTTGAATTTAACTTTTAAAAAGAATAAATTGATCAGGAAAGTTGAACAGCCTTGAAATTGTGCACGCTCACACACATGCAACAATAGATATAAGACAGATGTACATGTACAACAATTTAAAATGAGTCATCATGTTTATAGAGCATATTTTAGGATCACAGCATGTCAGATAAGTTTTTCTCTTTTCATTGGTGTACAATGTACCAGGATTACTTAACCCTGTAGGCCTGAAACATCTGTCTGACTTTTACAGCCATGTTCTATAACCAAAACTTTACCTCTTTCTTTGTTCATGTATTTTGCTAAGTCCTGAGGCTAAGTACATGATTATTATGTGTGAAAATTATTATTTTATTATTGATATTGAACAACTAAAATGAAAATGAAAATGCAGTACTATAATAATCACACACAAATTTCAATATCCAAAGAGGAAGTCGTACACTTGAAACACTTTCCAACCACACATCACAGCCATTTTTGGTGGTTATGCATCAAGGAAACCTTTGGAACATTTAAGCTTTTTTTCAAAGGGAGAGTTCAAACTTAATTGAAAGCACAGACATTTAGGGACATCTGATTAAAATGTATGATATTCTCATTGATGCTCTGGTATTAATATTACTTTAGAAAACAAAGTGAGTTCCAGGATACTTTTAAAATCTTATTCCATAAAGGTTATTCAGGATGAATTTACCTACCTGTGCCCCATCCAGCTAAGCAAGCTTTCAGTTGATGTCACATTTAAACCAGTTGGTTTCCAAAATGTGAAGGAAGGTGTGTCATTATCTGAGAGGGGAGCCATATTATTTTAAATGGAACTTACAGGTATTTTAAAGCAAAAATTACTAAATATCAGAGAAGTAAAATATGTTTTTTCAAAGATAAGGATTAATAGAAATTCTTCTATATACCTGACATCTTTAAGAATAATCTTGCACTTAATTAATTTGATAAAACTTAATCCAAATAAAATAGTACAAATTCTATTTTTAAATAAAGTGTGTTATCTACTTTCACAAATGACTTTCTTCCTCTTGCCTATCAACTTCACCTGCCTTCTCTGTGGGGATGTTCCTAAATTCACTTTAAATATAGAGGTGAGAACAATGACTCAAAAGATAACAAAAAATGTATTGTCACTACTGATGTGTTTACAGTACACCTGCACTGAAACTAAGTCAAACACTTTTTGTCTTAAAAACAAAGCCAGATGAACTTGAAGTACTTGTCTGTTTTAAGCACTGAGCCATTCAATTTTTAATGACTTTAAGGTTTTAAATTATAAACAACTTTCTCTAGCTTTTTTTAGATTCCTGCAAAAAGTGGATTGATGTGAGAAAGAAATACAAAGAAGAAAACAGGAAAGTAAATATTCTCATTTTGGTTGTTATGTTGACTTGCTTCAAGTAGCACCAGGTGATATAAAAATAATACATAAGTCTCTGCAAAGGCTTTGACAGAGTAACTGATTAAAAGTGAAAAAATATCTTTAACTTCTAGTAATTAAACATCTTAATTGATTTTGAGGTCATTCTCATGATGGCAATTTCAAGAACAAAGTTGCGTATTACATTACTCATTCAAAAGCATTCAAAACTGATGGCAAAGAATTTTAAATCTACTTTTTAACAGAACTACCTGAGTTTCTAATTTATCGGGGTAGAGTCAGGTAAACAAACTCATGTCAGGTAATTCAGTAGAGAGAATTTAACTTGGGAAATTAATTCCAAAAACTTCGTAAGAGGAAAAGGACAATTGGGAGATAATGGCAAAATCTTCATTTTAACAACTACAGGAGGCTACTGCCATTCTTAGGACTGAAGAAAAAAGGATGAGGTGGTGGTACCAGCCTCAAGAATTTAGCGCTTCTAGTGAATGGTGGGACTGCTACTGAACCACAGTGAGCTTTGGCTGCCTGTTGCCACCAAAAGCCAAACTCTAGCAGCAGAGGCTGGTAAAAAAGGGGAAAAAAGGGTTTTTATTCCAAAGCGGAGTGATCTGGGACAATGGGGGACTTCCCACCTCAAAGTTCATCTACGCCACCAAACTCAAACAAAACCCAGCTGCTCCCAGTGAGACCAAAACCCAAATCAGTGCCCAGAATTCCTGCTCGATTTTAAAATCCAGTCCTTTGGAGCCCAACACAGCTTCTGAGTGGTGATCCAGGTAGCTTAGCTTGTTCTCAGCTGCTGTCTAGCTTCAGGCTTCCTCCAGGAGGCTGCATGTGGAG
This sequence comes from Anoura caudifer, assembly GCA_004027475.1. Lineage (NCBI taxonomy): Eukaryota > Metazoa > Chordata > Mammalia > Chiroptera > Phyllostomidae > Anoura > Anoura caudifer. The sequence continues at coordinate 91,159 of PVKU01004260.1, read as the reverse complement.
TAGGTGCCACTATTGGCAATGCAGTTTCTTGGGCCATGAGATCTCATACTCCTGGGCCAGAGAGTATGTGAAGGTACCAAAGAATGCTTCATGAGGTCAGCAAGAGAGAAAGACTCCATCCTGGAGGCCATGGGCTCCTAGAAAGGACAGGCCAGTGTACCACCCAAGTGCAGATATGAAGCAACAGCCATGAGTAAGAGTGATACTTCTTTGTTCCAAGTGTGGGATGGACCAAGTGCTTTCTCAGAATAACCAATTAACTTCCTAAACTTTTGTGTACTTTTGGTGGGTCCACCTTTCTTTTCATATTATCCAATTATCTTGTGAGCACTGGACATGCTCAGTGTAGGGACTTCCTCTTGCCACCATCTTGCCTAGGGTTCAGGGCGGGAGCATGCGCTCTGTTACCTAGACAATGTGACCTGCCTTACAGGAGTGCTGTGAAACTCAACATCCTTGCCACAGCCCTCGGTGGTTGGCGAAGCTATTATCTGGCTGTACGCCACACCTCATTCAACTCCCCATCATCTGGACAGCCTGTCTGTTGGTATTGGGACCACAGCAGATGTGCCTGTCAGGACCTGGGACCATGGAAGCAAAGTCAGTATGGCAGGACCTAGGGTTTAAGAAAAATGTAGCTTCTGCCAGATATACTGACCAAAGAAGAATTTCCTTCTATCCCGAAATCTTCTCCTAGTGTCTCCTATTGGCTGAACCAAGCCAGAGTCAGTACTCAGGGAAACATGGGTAATGTGTACAGCCCCCTTTTATGCTAAGAAGAGCAAGGTCATGGCTGCAAATGGCACTGAGAGCAAATGAATAACATAGCTCTCTTGTACAAGCTTTGATCTATTTATGTCTCTTGTAATTTTTAAAGCCTCTAATTCTCCCCACTTCCAATAGTAAACAAATTATTTGTCTCATCAGCAAGACCTTCAAGTACTTGAGCGGTCTGATACCAACCTAATTTTCTAGACTAATCTGCCATTTTGTAAATTCCAGTCTTACAGAAATAAATAAACTAAAAGTAATTCTTTACCCCAGGAAGTAACGTCAGGTCTCTACACCTTCATGTTCTTGCTTTGCCTGCAATGCCGTTGCTGCCCTTCCCAGCCCCAGTGTTTTTCCATTCAATGATTCTTGATGCCTTAAGGTGTTAGCTCAAGTGTATTATTTCTGTGCATAGTTTCTGATATGTAGTTAGAATGAATTACTTTTAGTGATTCATAATATTATTAGTGCAACATTTATAATATATATTATTAGTGTAAGGACTATGTTTCTGTTTTTTTTTTTTTTTTTTTTTTTTTTTTTTTTTTTTTTTTTTTTTTTTTTTTTTTTTTTTTTTTTTTTTTTTTTTTTTTTTTTTTTTTTTTTTTTTTTTTTTTTTTTTTTTTTTTTTTTTTTTTTAATGAGCTCCTTCAGGAGAGAGAACTAGTTAACAAGCATAGCAAATTGGTTATTGTCAGTCCTCAGTAAATGTTAACTATATGAATAGATTATGTTTTCCTAGGAGCTAATCAATTATATTTGTCTAAGAAAATCTCCAATGTATTAAGCATTGCTATGGCTTTCACATTGTACCTTCAGAATTGATGCTTTGCAATAATTAAGGTTAGCAATGAAATATAAAAAATGAAAATATTTAATTTCCTCTTTAGCAATCTCTTATTACCATTTTCCCAAGCTTTCTTTTCAAAACAACACTTTTTATTTTTTTTCCAATAATATAATATTTGGGATTTTACCTGGTTGATTATAATATCATTATGTCATTTGAAAACTGGTCAACAATCAATGATCTCTGCAGGAATTAAAGCAACCATGGACTTCGAGCTTTATCAATGAGGGCCATTACTTCTTTGCTACTCAAATTCATTCTTTCTGTGCCCAATCCTTAAATTCAGGAGTCCTATGTACTATGTGAACCCAATTCTCTAGCCCTAAATGTCTGAGTTGTTAATAAGCTCTTGACTAAAATTAGGAGAAAATATCCCTTAGAAATGTCTGCATTTGTTCTCCTAGTAATATGTTTACATTTCAGGCAAGAAGGATGAATAGCAAGTACCAATGCCTTTTTCTAAAAGCATTTTTTTTTCCCAATAAACCCCTGTTAGATTTCACTACTTGTTTCACCATACAGAAATGTGTTACTTGGTGATCCTTACATAAAAGGAAGTAAGAAATTATGTTCTTGACTTTTCTATCTCTATAGCAGAGGAAAGCAATTGAGAAAATAATTGAGACTGTATTCTGAATAAGCTGATTCATAGTATCTAACTGAACAACTTGGGGATTTGGAATTAAGAAACAGGCAGTAGGCAATGTGATCTCTTCCCCAAGACTCATGCAAACCACATTATTCAGTGAAGAACTTAAGAATTTTTCAGCATAAAATGGAACATACAGATGAGAAAGAAGACAGTATAAAGGAAATATACCATGTGGCCCCAGAGTAAAGAGATAAGGAGGGCATCTGATGTCATTTCATTTGCTAAGTAGCCCAGCAATTATTTGCATAAGACTCCCAAGAATCATTAGTTTCCTAAAAAAAAATGTCTTTACTTAAGATGGCTCGAAGTTTTTTCTTTACAACCAAATTTCCTGATTTATATAGGAGTCAAGATGGAGAGTGATGTAAGTGGAACGTCCGCCAACATCTGCTCTATCTCTTTAGTTTACGCTCCCACCCTCTTAGACTCTGTGAACATGCAACAGAATCCATTCTGTGCATAGATATTTTACTTTTTCTGATTTTACCCATGTAAAATTATTAGCAATCTTGTGAAGAACACTTTCGAAGGATAGCTTTCTTTAACTTTCTAAACAATTAGCTAATCATTTAGCATTTAATGGGAATTAGTCAGAAGCAAAATTAAGAAGAAATGCAATGAAACATCTGTCCTTATTTTGGTTACCTCATGATACAGTACTTTATCTACTTTAATTCTTAGTAATGTCTATTCATATTGTTTCATTTGTTAATATCCAGATCTGTGAAAATGAAATTAGAGATCATCACTAATCGTTCTAATAGGATTTCTCCTTTTACTTGATATGCTTCATTTCTGTTTGCTATTGGACCCAAATCTCTGGAATATTGGAGAATCTAACAGAGGTAGGCATTAGCACAAACAGTACTTGATAGATTTTATTCTCCCCTTGCAAGTTCTTTTATCCTCTTATGCGTTTTAGAACACTCTTCTTAAAGTAACATATTTGCTTTAGGATCAATACATCTTTTTGATGCAATCATTTGATTGCTGGGGATAAAAAGAGAAAGTAAACTTTAAGTATATATTAATATATATGAATACATATGTATATTTAACAAATATATATATAGAATTGTGGAATGACTGAAAATAGATACAAGAAGAGCTTTTTGCTAATCATTTAACGTAATTCAATATTTGGGAAAGATAATATTGAAAGAGCAATCTTAACTTTGTAAGAACTCTGCTTGTTTTGTTTTACATTTTATGATACTAAATACCCACATGTAATTTCTGTTTAAATTTTGTCCATTAATTATGTGTCCTATAGATGTATCTTTCATATCTGTACATATAATACATAATGCATGTCATACATATTCACACATATGTTCATTTGGTTAAAATATTTAAAGTAAAGAAAATTTACTGTAAAGTTCATCTTTACTTCAACTTGTAATCATGAAAAAAATTTACATTTAAATACACAGAGATTACATTTTTATTCAGATTACAATAGAAACTCTCAACATTAAAAGATGATAATATACTCAGAGGAACCTTAGGTTTTAGATTGTGTCCATCTACTGGAAACATGGCAAATCATGACATTTCCTTGACCATTTTTATGATAATAAAAATATTAGTTGAGGATGGGTGCATGAATATTCAAATAAAGACTATTTTGTAACTAGATCATATGGCCAGTATCTGGACAGTGGGATGAAGTAGAGGTGGTGTAGCCAACTACATTTTCCAGTTCTTAAAACAAACAAACAAAAAGCATTGTCTTGTTTTTTATTCTATTGCTGCTGGAAGAAATACAGATATAGTGATGAGTCATTTTGAACAATTAAAATAAAAAGACAAAACTTATGAATGGATAGCAAAGATAAGCAAAAGAAAGACCCTGGATCTTTAATGTGAGGCAGCTATGATTCTAGATTTTAGCTTCTAAAGCATTGAGTATTATCTGAGAGAGAAATGAACTATTTAAGATGCTTTGTTGGTGGATTTTTTCAGCAGCCAAAATGGTACTCTAAATATTCAGTCACCATTGTTACATCAATAAATTGATGATCATGTATCACATGTGAAAGTATTTCAACGAAGATACTTGCCCACATTTGTACATTTGTAAATTTTACTAGAAAACTGAGTGTTGTGGCTTTTAAGCTAGCATCAAGGGAGAAAAGGAAATTTTCAGTCTCTGATTACACAATTGGAAAGACTCTCACTTATATTTTTCATAATGTTTTCAACATCATATATCAAAATGTGAAAACTACTTTTTAATTGTTGGTTTTGAAAATTTTTGAATGGTTTTGAAACAAAGCAATAATGATCTGACATGTCATTGAATTTTGCATGAGTAAGTTTCTGAAATCAGGCATTCATCCAGGAGTAAATTACATATTTATCCACATATATAGGTATATAGATATAGATATATGCATATACACATACACATACATACAGGGTGTGGCACAAATACACCCTTTTTATTACAAAATCTTTTATTAAAAAATCCTAAGCATGTAATTCTGTAGCATAACAATACCACACTCAAGCACACCATAGGACATTTTAGGTGAAATGGTGAAATTGTTGTCCATCATGTACGAGATATTCATGTGTTCCCTACCAACTACACTCAAGCAGGTGTTACTTCTGTTGATCCTTGTATATGGACATATATACATATATATAATGTGCATGTTTATAATTGTAATGTAAAAAAACACAATTAAAAATCACATTTCACTAAATCCTTACAATAACTGTGATTTAGTTAGTGTTTTTATGTTCTGTAAAGGAGAAATAAAGGCTCACGCAGGTGTGGCAATTCGACTTACATTACCACACTAGTATGATATAGAAGATTAATGAAAAACATGATATTGTTTTTCATTCCTACATCACATGACAGTTTAAAACAACACTATTGTATCTGAAATATATTTAATGGCTTCAATGCATTTAAAAACAAAAGTTCATGTTATTACTCAATGTCCCTTATCCTAATTGATAATAGCTAGATGATTTATACATGATTCATTCCATTCACTAAGTGCCTTTCCAACATGCCATTATCAGGTTATTTAAAGAGAAAGGCTTCAAGGATGGAGTTCAGGGACTTCTGAAACCACACTATTTGATGTTGCTGCTGAGAAAAATGATTAGATATCAAAATCCCACTGATACTACCTCTAAAATTAACATTTAAGTGGAAACAGTGCAAAATTTCAGGGTTCATGATGAAATTTTTCTGTTCATTATGAATGGAAAGGAGACTCTCAAATCTACAAGGTAGTATAATTAAGAAAACTTCACATTATTCCAATTAGTAGTTAGATTACATCCTAACATATAAACACTACAATTTGAAAAACTTATTTTTTCAATGTTAAAAAAATGATGCAAAAACCCAATGTTGCATTTCAAACAGTGTACTTCCTGGTGTTGCTTTTGAATACACATATGAAAAATTAGTAATTTTAAATAAGAAGGATACTAACACCAGTGCTCTCAGGTGGCAAATTCAAGAGATACTTTTCTTTTGGGGTTTTTCCCCCAGTGTCCAGGATTTTGAATTCAAATACTAATCTTTCATTCAACATCTATTTATTCAGATCCTGCTATACATAGGTTGGCAAAAATAGGTTTACAGTTGTGAGTAAGCAAAACAGAGTTTATTCCTGTATTATTATTTATTGTATTATTTTCTATATGAACAACTTAAACCTACCTTTGTTCACCCCTATGTATTTACCCCTGTTGTTGGGAATTAAAATGTGAATCAGGAAAGACATCGTTTCTACTTTTTAAAATTGAGCTTATTGTTGTCTGTCCATAATTTTTTGTTTGTTTGTCTTATTTGTTTATTTGTTGCTTTCAGTTTTATATCCCACATGTGAGTGAAATCATATGAAGGTGCTTGACTTTTCCTGTCTGATGTATTTCGCTTAACATGGTATTCTCAAGGTCCCTCCATGTTCTCACAAAGGACAGTATTTCATCTTTTCTGCTGGCTTGATTATTCCTACTCTTAATGATGTTTATCACCTACTGGGTAAAAGAGACAGATTTGCAAATACTTAGGGTAAATACATAAAAACTATTTGGAACAAAGATACTTTGAGGTGCAATTTCCCATGTGAAGAAAATACATTAAGATCATATGAGAGGTGATGAAATGAATTTATTTAAGATTGATTGGGAAGTCTGGGAAAGCCATTGTGAGAAGGTGACAATCGAAGAAGCTGGGCATATGAAATACTGGAGAAGAAGTTTCTGAGGAAACTAAATAACTTACCCTGAAGCCAGCTTTGCACATTTCATGAACTGAAAGGTGGCCGATGTGACTGAAATAATCTGAGAGAGCAGCGTTGTGGAGGTCCAAGTGGTAGGCAGGGGCCTGAGTATTTAGAGCCTTGGAGGCCATGGAAAATATCAGGGGTGGATTCTAAAAGTAATTGGATATACTTGGAAAGATTAGTGTTAGAGGAGTAATTCAATAACATATAGGTTTAAAATAAATTGTGGAGAATGTAATTTAATATTCACATAAATAATCTTAAAGATTTCATGTGAAGACAGGAAATGGGCACATAAACTATAGTGCATTTCAAGAAAGATGTATCAATCTTTTATTTGTTCTGCTGTGCTAATCATTAATTGTTAATATATGATTTATGTTCAAATACCATGGTGACAAGAGGAAAAACAGACTTTTGTATATATTTTAAAATTTAAAAAGTATTAAGTCCAGTCTGCTAATTGACTTAGTCTTATTAGTTAAGGGTTCCTGATTTCAGAGCCAGAGTTTAAAAATGAAATATATTTTTGTCAGGGAAGGAGGAATTTATACTATCTTCAATAACATGAAATTCTACAGAAAATCTACTGGTAGTATTATGGTTAATGATTTGCACAATGACTGCCCTGTCTCATTTAATCTTAGCAACAAAGAGATAAGAAACACAAAACTCTGAAAGTCTTTTCTTGATTTATGATTTATATGACAAACCTCCCCAAGAGCAAACAAAGCAGGCCTCCTAGTTCCAAAATGTCTTGAGAGAACAAGCAAAGGAAACTAATTTGGAGTTTTATTGTGGCAAGTGGGTGGGGCCATGTAAATGTCCCTTTGAAAGGACTTAGCAGTGGTTTGAAACTCCTGTTGGTTCCTAGAGAGAGAGCACCTGGGCTTTTTAATCAGCTTATCCAGAAGACAAAGGGGAAGGAAGGGATGAGCTTAAAGACTGTGTGAAGTCAAATATCAGAAAACATACTCTTTTACAGAAGGCTACCTTTGAACGAGGTTGGATGATGGCTGAGAATAGGGTTGGATTACTTCTGAGAAGAAAAAATAAGCAGGTAGAACTTAAGGTCTGAGATGGTCACCATGATCAAAGCAGAATGCTGATGGAGGGCAGTAAATAAATGTGAGAACATCTATCATTTTCTCCAAATATTTCTGTATTTTCTTTCCTACATCTTAACCAGGATATCATTCAGAATAATCAGGACAGACACCAGCTGTAGGGCAGGATCCTATAGGCTCCCTCCTGAGACATGAATTAACTATGACCAGATCCCAAAGAAGTCACTGAGGTCTTGGGGAGAGGTGAGATCAGCAGGTACTTGGGTAGCTCAGCAGCTCCTTGCCAGTGCATACAAAGCACTATCTTTTTCAGATCATAAAACATACCTAGGTTTTAGAGGAGGAAAATAGGAAAAAAAATTTTTGAAGACAAATATTTCACCAATGTAAATGTAAACAGAACTCAACAACAACATTAACAACCATTATTCCTCCCAAATTGGCGGGGGGGGGGGGGGGTGCATCTTATAATCTGAAAAATACAGGATTTCTTTCAAAACAACACATTGTATCATCTATGAAGTCATCATTATTCATGACATACTCAGAAGAGGTTGTATTTAGGAATTGTGTCCTGTGCTTCTATGTGTTCCCTAATCTCACTTGGTATGAAATAAATTTAAGAAGTTCCAACACTGCACTGTAACTTTCAGAGAATGAAAAGCAGACCGAGGGCAATGGGTAAACAGTTGTAGACCTGTTTTCCTTCTAGAGTTAAGCAACTTGCTGAATACAATGAAGTAATATTGTATACAACAAAACATTAGAACAAAACATAGCCATTGTCAATGCCCTAACATGTTTCATTCATACCATGATAGTCATCCCAATGTTTACTTCCACTTGAAATGAACCATAAGCTGAAGAATAACTGCTGTTCTGATGTTATTCAAGAAATAGCAGTACAGAACCTATAGTGCAGAAGTTCATTTTTTGCTGCCATGGAAATATTACACTTAAAACTACACTGTCTCTACTTTTGGCTGTCTACTAACATTCTTCTGGGTAGAACTAACCAGGATTTTAACTTCCAGTGGATTTTCAATCCTATACTCTACCACGAAACTAAGCCTAAATAAAAAGTTTCACACAAACTTAGAACTTGTTTTACAGCATATTTTATTTCAGGAACTATCAAATATTTTTTTCAAAACATGCTTTATCATCTGTAAAGTCAAAATTATTCATGACATAATGAGAAGAGATGGTATTTAGGAATTGTGTCCTGTGTGGTATGCGTTCCCTAATCTCACTTAGGATGATTTAGAAGTTTCAACAATGCACCACAGCCTTCAGTGAATGAAGCAGGCTGAGAACAATAGGTAAGCAGTTGAAGGCATGTTTTCCTCTTAGAGTTAAGCTACACACCAATTACAAGTCAAGTAATATTGACTTGTACACTTCAATATTTTCTACAAGTAAAGGAGCTGGAAGTTGAAACTTATCAAAAGTCAGAATGAAAACACAAACATTACAGATGATAACATTTCCTAAATCTTGTGTAAGTATAAAGTATAAAAATATAAGATATTTAATACATAACTTGCATCCCCTTAGTTTTAAAAACATATGTGACAGTATACAGGGGTATGATGAGCCCATGAGAAACTTGTGTAAATTTAAAAAAGATTTCCACTGGGTACAAATATCCTCATTCTTATTCTCCCGGTTGGATGAGGAGCACAAGCGGTATTTCAGCTCCTATATGCCACTCTTGGAGTGCTGTGCGCAGTCAGAACTTGAAACAGTGTATAGACTGGCGTTAATGTTGTAATTCCTGAAAAATGATCATCTAAATGTTATATTTTCCCTAAAATTATGAAAAAAAGTAGCTGCATTGCAAGTAAAATCAACGAGTTACTATATAGACACATATTACAGCTTCTAACTTTAATGGAATTAGAAGAATATTTGAAAATTTTAGAATATTAATATCAATTTTGTAAAGTCTCCTGTTAGGAAAAACAGAAGAAACAGTAGTCATTGTCTTACAATTTGAAGAAAAGAATTGGTAAGGAAAACATCTTTCATGTCTTCTTCTTTTCATTTGTTGATTGATGGTGAAATTATCTCCATGAAAGGAAGGACTCACTCTTTTGAATATTTGCTTCAAAATATCACTAGAAAAGTCTTCATTGCATTTTTTCATACTTGATGGACACAAAGCAATGGCATACATATATGTATGAACAAATTCACCAGCTGAATGAATTTTCATTTCCCTGAAGAAACATGACAGGAAATAAGTTGGAATTTCTTTTTCTTTGTTACTTTTGTTTTTCTATGAAAATACTAATTATCCTCAGTAGGTGCTCTGGTAATACATTATTTAATCTTTCTTTGTTGAAATAACCCAAGAGCTGTCAGACTACTCAGAATAGTTTTGTCAATTTTAAAAAGCCAGGTTTTCTATCAAATGTGGGTGGAGAAGTTGATAAAAATTACCTGACATGATTCACTGGTAAATAATAATTCAGCTTTCATTATTAAAGCATTTTTTCATTTTATAGTTGTGATTAAGACTCAGCTTTTTCTTTTGCATTTTATAATGTTTTGGGAGTACATTAGCAAAGTTACCAAGCTACTTTTTTTCACCCATTGAAATAGTATTTTACCTAAAGCAAAAAAGTAAAATTCATTTTCATGGTTGATTTTTCACAGAGACTCACAAAGACAGACATTTTGCTACAACTGCATAGCGTATTTATATTAAAGAACTCTTCTTATCTAAGAATTGGCTTTCTATTTTTTCTCCAATGCTTTCTGTGACTCCTCTAGCTGTCTGTATTTTAGTAAGAATGGTTATGACCAAAGAAACATAGGGATTAAGGCATGCACTATAAGCCTTTTGAAGGGAAAAAGTAGATGTCTTTTAGTACAACTGTGTGCCCAGACTGTGTTAATAACTGAAGAGTTTTAGTTAAACAATACTGACTTATCTTAAAAGTCCACCTTCATAAATCTGCTCTGGTTAAGATTTTGAAAAGCTTCTGCAAAGAGCATTGTAATAACTGTGCTGAGACTATTTTACTTTATTATTTAGCAAAATAATCTACTTGACCAAATTTCCTTTAACAGAATAGAAACGCATAAACATATATATACATATTTTAATATAGTGTCTCAAGAGATATTTACAAAGAATTTGCACTCAGAAAGGACTGACTCATCATAACTGCTTTTTTAAAAGTATTTCTAATGTTGAAATTTTTAATTGATAAATAGCAGGTTTGATGCTTTTCTTTGTGGGAACATGTTACAAAAGCTTAAATTATATCTGATAAAAACATATAATTCATCTTAAGAATTTTTTTAAATCAATTGCTTTACAAGTTATTTGCTGCCCTGGCTGGTGTGGCTCAGTGGATTCAGCTCCAGCCTGCAAACCAAGAGCTCACCGGTTTGATTCCCAGGCAGGGCACATGCCTGGGTTGCAGGCTGGGTCCCCAGGAGGGGGGTCATAAGAGGCAACTACGCATTGATGTGTCTCTCCCACTCTTTCTCCTTCCCTTCCCCTCTCTCTGAAAAGAAATAAATACGATCTTTAAAAAAAGATACTTGCTGAATAAATTTTTACATGCTCTAATCTTAAACAACTGTGTATAAATGTCGTTACTCATGTACAATTATAAATATATAATTACATGTGTGCAAAGTGTAAACTCCTAAATGAAAATAGTTGTATTAAATATTTTAGAGTAGCGTTCATTTATAGAATAATGAAAAATCTAAAAATAATGAAAATAAGGGAGAAATAAGTACATTTATTCATTATTTAAAATAGTAATTTTGAATGTGGGGCAGGTAAGGGGAGAGCAATGGGGGAAAATGGGGACAACTGTAACTGAATATTTGTTTATACACCGTATACAAAATCATTTTTGAAAATAATGAAGTTGCTTCAATTTAAATTTAAGAGAAATGTCACACATTTTATATGGGAATATACATACAGTAAAGGCTTTCTATATAAAACTCTAAAATAAAAATAATTATTTTTCTCTTTCAGTGAAAATCATATTTTCACGATTCTCAAAAAAGAAATGCAATGAACTTAAGTAAAACAAAATGTAATAAGAAAATTGCATTTATTTTGTTGGAGTTTCTCCTTCACTAAGTCATTCTTGTTTTATTTACCTAGCATTAAGTCTACATCATTAACCATGAATTTGAAAGGCACAAGAGAATAAATACAGAAGAATAAAAACTAAAGAACTAGAAAAAGAATGGACATTATAAAAGAAAGTGCTTGGATACTTAGGCCAAATGGGGCCTAAATATATTTTAGTTAAAAAAAAAAAATCATGGTGACAATCTTATCTACCTTCAAAACTATCATATCATTCCAATCTTCTTTCGGCATTTTAGTTAAGCAGGGCTTGGGTAGCTTTCTTACTTTAGCTCAAACAGCCATGTTGATGATTTGTTCCTGTGGCAGATGGCAGATGCTATCCTTGTCCCCTGTATGACTCATACTTCTCTCACTGTGCAACTTCCAAATGCCTAGAGCCTTTTGTTTCTGGAACTGTTGCAAACTGAACTGCCAGCCTGCGGTGCCAAGGAACGAACGCTGTCAGCAGCCTCAACCAGTAATCTTTTGTATATGTGTCAATATATTCCACGGATCTGTAACATCAAATAAGGTCATTTTGACTTGTATTCTTGTGAATTGTTCCCACAAATTGTCTGTGGGGTTGAGGTCCTTGCTCTTCGTCACTATACATAAGCCTAAGATGACGATGCCTAGTAGCCACCAGAAGCACATGAATACAGTAAATTATTTCACAACATACAATGTTGGTTATGTGGTTTTGAATGCTTCATCAGGTTCACAATCCATTAGTGTTAAATTGACTCATTTTAATTCAACCGAGTGCCAGTGCTACAAAGAGCTCACCGTTGTGTCAGTCACAGTGATGGATCTGAGGCCTTCTTGGCACCCTTCATGCTTCAGTTTTCTAAAAGGATTGCATTTCTGTGAGCATCCATGAAGACAAGCCACATTCCAGGCCATAAAACTCGCCTTAACAAATTTAAAAGAGTAGACACGATACAAAATATGCTCTCAGACCACTATGGAATTAAACTAGAAATCGATAACAAAAGAAAGGTAGAAAATTCCCTAATATGTGGTGATTAAATAATAAGCTTTTATTTAACATGTGTATCAAAAAATAAGTATTAGGAAAAGTCTTTAAAAACACTTATAACTAAGTGGAAATGAAAATATAACTTACCAATGTCTGTGGGATGCAACAAAAGCAGTGCTTAGAAGAAAATTATATCACTGAATGAATCTATTAGCAAAAAAAAATCTAAAATCAATAATCTCAGAATCCATTTTGGAATAGAAAAAGAAGGGCAAGTTACATTCCAAGTAAATAGAAGAAAAAATATATGTATATATACACACTTATATTCTGATTATAAGTACTAATATATATACACACATATTCTGATTATATATACGTGTGTGTGTCTAATTGCCCTGAGTTCCCAGCACAGATCCCTAAAACACTTGTAATTTCCTAACTAACAAGATCTCTAAGAGCATCTTTATTCTAATACCAATATTTAGTCTTTAATCCCCATCTCTGACACAGAGCTCTTACATCCCTTGGTATTTTGTGAGTAGTAGGAATGTCCATTCAGCTGAGGTGACTCTTGCTGAGCTCCCAGATGGATTCAACAGCAAGACCAAGGTGTGATTAGAGGTTTGGGACTTTCAGCTTTACTCCATATCCTGGGGGAAGAAGGGAGGATCCACAACTGGAGTTTATGATCAAGTGTGCATACATGATGAAACCTCCATAAAAATCCCCCAAATAGCCCTGGCTGGTGTAGCTCAGTGGATTGAGCACAGGCCTGTGATCTAAATGATCACAGTTAGATTCCCAGTCAGGGCACATGCCTGGGTTGTAGGCCAGTTCCCAGCTGTGGACGCATGAGAGGCAACCACTCATTGATATTTCTCTCCCTCTCTCCTTCCCTTCCCTTCTAAAGATAAAATAAATAATAATAAAAAATCTTTTAAAAAATCCCCAAAATACAGGGTTTAGAGAGCTCCTGGGCTGGTGAACACATTCATGTGCCAGGAGAGTGGTGGACCCAGCTCTATAGGGTCAAAAGGTCAAAAGTCCCTAGCTCAGCACAGTTCCAGAGCTTGCCCTATGTATCTCTTCACCTGTTTATGTATTTAACATATTTTATTATATAATAAACCAGTGAACATATACTCTGTGTGTGTGTATATAAACTGGTTTACATAAGTGTTTACCTGAGTTCTGTGAGCTGTTTTACCAAATGATCAAACCCAACCAAGAGAGCATGGGATTTGTGATTTATAATCAGTAGGTCAGAAGCACTGGTAACAGTCTAGATTTAAGACTGGCTTTCTGGGTGTGAAGGCCAGTCTTGTGAGACTGAGCCTTTAACTAGTGGGGTCTACACTAACCCCAGTTAGTTCAGAACTGAACTGCAATGTAGGGCAAGCAGGTGTTGTCTCAGAGAACGCATGGTGTGGGGAAGAAGTCCCACACACCTGGTGGTGAAGTGTTGTCAGTGTGGTAAGTAGAGTGTGAACACAGGGAAACAAGGGAGTTTTTGAGACAGGATACTAGTTACAAATATAAGACTGTTCATAGAAGAAGCTTCATTAAGACTGGTATTTAAATGATTTGTGAGTTTTGAGGAGAAACTACACTTGCTCATAACACTATCATTAAAACCATAGAGACAAACATTGGTTCAAATAGGGTTTAAAGAAATTTGGACGAGGTGGACAAGAGAATGGGAGTAAATGTGTGTAGTGTTCCAGAAGCAATCTGCATCATTTACAAGGGGCATAGTTACCGGGTTTTGTGATAAGAACCATGTTTATGCTTTGTGTTAACAGTCACACTCTATTCCCAGATCCTAATGTATGTGCAGATCCTAATGTATTGCCAAGTCTCCCAGAACTGTTTACTTACAAAATCAATGAGGTATTAGTGCCAAACTATTGTTGAAAAGAATCCCTCCTCCATATGTTCAACATATCACTAAATAAAATTGTGTTTCTTATATAATTTAAATATAAGGGGGGAAGGCACAAAATGCATACAAAAATACAATTAGAAAATTGTATGTTCATTTATTTCTTCATCAGATACATTTTTGAACATAAATATGGACTAGATAATATAAAGAATAGGCTATATATTGTGTAAGCTACATTAAATTATAATCTTTATTTTTGTGCATACATCAAAACTGACATTAAGTCTTAATGGTGAAGGAGCAAAATGAAAACATTAAAACTATGTCTGAAATAAAAATGAAGAGAGGGAGAAATAATATGTGATTGTCAAAGATAATATGAGGAAAAAGCATGGCCTATTGGGGGTCAAGCAGCAGGCAGATTTCATAGTCAGCAGATTTTCACCCAGTACTGGAAGACAAAAGGAAGCAAGTACAGAAAGGTAAGATGGTGTTCCTGAGAAGGAGAGATTCTCCACCTTTAATTAAAATTCATTTCTTTGCTCCTACAGCTGTCCTCGTTTCGATCTGATTTGATACACTTCACTTTCCAGCACAGCTACTTAGCACACGTGTCTAAGCTTTTCAAAAAGATAGGATCATTCAACTTGAAACCGTCGGTTCTTAGCACTGTAGTGTTAAATTTTCCCAATTTGAGTTTAATGAATGCATGCATTTAGGGAACTTGAAGACCTCTTAAATAATTAAAACCTCACTAGAAAGTTACATTTGGGGACTAAAATATCATGTGGTGAATACCAGATCATTTATAGATAGGTTTTGAAATATTCACTATTTTAAGTTTCACTCTAATTTGCTCTTAACTTTATTTCGCATTGAGCACAATTATATTTTACTTTATTTCAGAAGAGGCAAGAAGTGCATTATGTAGGAGCAGGGCAGACTTATTGAAGATTTATGATATGTATTAAACTTTTAGCAACAAATTCCTGAGGTGCTTTTTATACTCCTCTTGTTTGATTTAAGAAAACCGTGGCCCAGGGTGTGCAGTTACTTGCCCAAGGTCACACAGTAAGTAAACGGCAAACAATATCCCCATTTCTCCAAAGAGTCTTCTTTTCATATATCATAGTAACTGGTAAAGAACAGCAGAGTGGGAAAATGACTTTTTCTAAGTCATGGGAGTATTTTGTGTCACTTTCTATGACAAATTGTCAGCCATATTTTCCAACTCAGAGTCATAAGGAATAAAGATAAGCCTCTAAAATAGCACCAAATAGCAGAAGAACATGAAATTTCTTGTGCACAATTCCCAAGTCTATCAATCATGAGTGTGTAACCTTACACAGGTCATGCTAACTTCTGTAAGCCACCAAACTCTCATCAATAAAATGGAGATTAAAAAATCATATTCATAGTGTTGTTCTGAAGATTAAATAAAACAATATTTTAACATGCCTGATCATTTTTGGTACATAGAATTATTCCCTGGGCATAACTGATGCTCTTTTTTGCTTTTTACCTATTTCTCTAACCCCTGAATACATATTCAATCATTGAACAAAAGGTCACAAGTATTTGTGCCACGCACCATATCTAGATGCTTGATACACTACAATCTACAAAGGACGGAACCCTCATCTTGGATCTTCAGAAAACAGAGCCTAAAGCAAATGAAAATGTTGATAATTTATTTAGGGGATAAAAATCTAGGAAGTCAGGGTAAGGAATGATAGAGAGTGAAGTAAAGAAAGATTCAAACAAGTGTGTATGGATGAAGTCCTTTGCTGGCTGCTGTTTTACAGAGAGTTTATATGGACTCACTTCTGTAGGTGGCTCAGCAGGTGTGCTGCTTGGTCTATACGAGGAACATCTCTGGACAGGCTGAAAGTAAAACCATGGCCCAGAGTGGTCAATCAGAGAAAATAGAAGGGTTATGTTCCAATTTTCTTTCTAACTTCTGTTTTTCATTGGCCACAGTTTACCCCATGGAGAAACACCTCGCATTCCTTTCTAAAATGCAGTGCCCACTGATTGTGGTTCCACTGAAGGATCCCAGATCTCAGCACTGTGCTGTGCTGCTTCATTCCAAGGTATCTGGTGGGTGAGCAGTCAGGAACTCCATGCTTTCCCTGCTGACCAGCTGTGTAGAAATGGCCACAAGGAAAGGCTATAGACTCTCATGGAAAGTGAATTGCTGACCCTTAGAAATGGTGGCAGATTACAGGGGATGAAAATAAATTATGTAGTTGAATCATGGGCATCAAGAGAGGAAAACACTTAGAAAAGAAGAAAATAGTAAGATGTGCCTATCGCTGCCAAGAGAGTGAAAGCCAGAAAACTTTCATTGGATTGAATAACAGAGACAGGCTGATTCATATTTGAAAAAGCACGTGTTTTGGCGGTGTCCAAAAGACAAATGAGAGTGGAAAAGCAACACAAACAGTCTCTCTCTATTTAGCATTCAATGCCAGACAAGAAACACAAAAAACAATATCACATCATGAGGGACTGGATTAGAAAATACAAATGGTATTTGTATTTTCAAATCAGAAAATACAAATGATGTTGATATTTTGGTGTAGCCAAAATATTGAAGCATCTCCTGAGAGACTGAAAACATGCCAGCTTTGGTGGAAGAAACACTGCGAGAGAAGCAAGCCATTAACTGCAGAATGTGTAGAATACAGTAATGAGAGTTTGTTGCTATAAGACTAGCAATGCTCTTAGTACTGAGAGCAGCAATACTTGAATCAAAGGAGCAGAATTATTGGTAGAAACCTTAAAGACATAAAAATATGAGAAAAAAATAAGTGCCCGTCTGTCTGTCTCTATCTCCCTTGGTTTCTCTCTCCCTCAAGTTATGAGAGAGAGACAATTGCCAACAGTGAGAGTGTGCAGTAGTCGAAATACAAGAATCAGACCCCAAGTGGAAAAATGAAAGCATATACAGGTAAAACTAATAATTTGTTAATTTAAGTACCAATACTAAATGCTTAATATTAAAACTGACATATTGAAAGTCAGTGTGTATCTTTCCAAACAGTACAGTAGAATATATGATCAATAAAAGCAATCATTACAAAAGGAGACTAAAAAGAATAAAAAATAAACAAAGGCAGGAGAAATAAAGCACAAGCACATTATAAAAGAAAGGAGATATATGTGTATGTCTAAAATAGATTTTAATAGATTACATATATTCTACAAATAAACTTGTTAATAATCATGATAAACATAAGTCTTAAACATTTTGGTTAGAAAACAGAAATGATCAGATTGTACTGAACAAATCTGAAGCTATTTATGAAATACAGACATAAAAGAGGATGGAAAGTTTAATGTGAACAAAAATAAAACTAGCAAATGATGTTCAATAGAGATATAGGTCAAACAAAATAACTTTGTTGTTAAATACATTATTAGGAATTAAAAAATACTTTAATAACAAAAATTTAAATATCCAAAGTAATGTTAAAAGACAGGTAAAGAAATTAAATTAAAATTCATATAACTTATGTATATGTATATTGATACATGACATGATAAAAGAAGCATGACCTAAGTCAGAGATTTTATTTGTCAGTGGAATGAAGAACTTAATTAAACCCCAGTTTCAGATAAATAAATAGCTTTTTGTACCTGTGCACTCGTAACTTGATATTTATATTTACTTATTCAGACTGACACAATCTTATCATTCATATTTAATGCATAAACAAAACAAGGCCCACCATGACTTAATAACTTCTCAAGACTGCATAGCTTGAAAGTTCTATAGCCAGAATTAAAATGGTTCTGGGAGATTCCTGGGCCTACACTTTAAAAAGAGGTGTCCTCTCAGAAGTCATCCATTTTTTAATTGAAAATGGCTGATTTTCTTGGGGGGGGGATCATTCTGTCAACAGAATTATGTTAATAAACACTCATATAAAATGTACATATATACACATAGATAATTTGAGGGTTTTTTTTAAATTAAGTGCTTCATATATTTTCTCACTTCCATTTCTTTTTCTTTTTTAATCGTTCAGCTACAATCTTCCCCATTTTCCCCGCATTACTCTCCCCTGCCCTACCCATCCCCACCTCCTACACTCAATCCCATCCCCCTGTGGCTTTGTGCATGGATGTTCGACTTGACCCTTCCCCTTCTTTCTCCTGCTTTTGTCCTCCCCCTCCCTTATGCTTAGTGCCAGTTTGTTCCGTATTCCTATGTCTCTGGTTCTATTTTGCTTGCTTAATTTGTTTTGTTGATTAGGGTCCATTTATAGGTTTGTTAAAAATAAAGAACTGAAAAAATTCTTAAATTTGCTTTTAAAATTTATTAGAAATTAATTTATTATCAGATTAAAATAAATAAATTGACATCTTCCTTGCCCAAAATATTATCTAATGTTTACCTCTGTGGGACTTTGAGACAGTGGTTTTAAAAATCTTAGAATTAGGGAGCCCGACAGAATGTTGTAGTTTTCAACGGACTGTTCTTGACTCCAAATGCACTTGCTTTACCTGCTCTACCACAGAAAGCTTTGTTGGAAGCACAGTCAGAAGCTTTGTCAGCAGGGAGCACTGGACAGACAGTGCAGTTGTAAGGGGCTCCTCTTCCTACATCTATTTTGTTCCTATTTTTTTTTCTTTTTGCTGTCGCTGTGCCCCTGTACCAGAGACTTTTCTGAAGCCCAGAGCACATAGTTTCTCAACAAGCTCGCAGCCCCTGCCCTGGTCTAATGGCCACCTTTTGGTTTCCGTCCTGAAACAGATATTGTCATCCATGCTCTCCTGCTATCCTGGCAGCCATCTGGTTCCCAAAGCTCCACCTCCATCTCCGACCTTACTTGACAGCCTCACTCAACCTGTACCCTTGAAGGTGTAAAGGTACCTCATGCAAACCTGCCAGCGGCACACTGTGCACCCCAGACTCCCCGTACTCCCACTTCCTTCTGAGTTCCTATCTCTCCACCCACCTGCACACCTTGTGGGGTGTTTCCAGTTTGCCAGGAGACTGTGAAGAACTCTTGCGGGGGCTGCAGCCACACTTCTCCAGAGGAGATGTGTATCCCAGCCTTGGGGAGGAAACACGCTCGCCCAACTTTGTCCTTGCTTCCTTGTGTACTCTGAAATTCTCTTAGCTCTTTATCATCGCTTTGTTCTTGTCGATAACAATTGTTTATATTAAAGTTTTCCTGTTTAAATTACATTGTGGTTCCTGCCTCCTGATTAGATACTGACTGAAACAAGGAACATCAAGTAAATGTGGACGAAAGGGAGAATTGGGTGTAGTTATAATGAGTTGTGTTGGTTGCAATTCAACAGAGTAACAATGGGGATAATTTCTGAGACTGCGATTAAGGAAACTGCAGAAATATTGTTAGAATACTTATTTCATTGCCTAATAAAGAAGCAGCTTGATAAATACTTGACTGCCTGGCTGAATAACTAAGTTAATGAGGTATATAATGGCAGTCACCGCAGTCCTTGTTCCAGCCTCATTTTCTAGTCTGAAGCTGTTAATGTATGCCGAAATGATTACTATCTTACCTTAATCACATTCCCAATACATCTGTGTCTACATGGACTTGAGTTTATTTACAACGAAAATATAACTCTCCAGGATGGCATCATGTTTTTGACAACTTATCAAATACACGTTAAATACAGGTTTAATTAGTTCATCTGTGTGTCCACTAGCTTTGAAACTACAGAGAATTTCCAGATAAAATTTTGCTCTTTGCTCTCTGTTTTGCTAAGCTCTATTGATTATCCTGTTCTTTTATATTTTTCTTTCTTCCAAGGACAATGTAATTACTTAGGTATGCAGTTATTTATTATGTTTAGCCTCTAGATCTCATCGATTAGAAACTGGGTGATCTTGGTATCTTCAACTATTTACAAATTGCTCCTTTGGTGGGATAATTATTACAGATGGTTGATTGTATTTATTACATATACTCACTTGCAGTGTATAGAGTAGTTTCTAGGGCTGCTAAAACAACTTACAACAAAGTGGGTTGTTTAGAGCAATGGGAATTTACTCTCTCACAGTTGCGGAGGGCAGAAGTCTCAAATCAAGGTGTTAGCAGGGCTGTGCTTCCTCTGAAATGTCTGCGGGACAATTGCTCCCTGCCTCTTCCAGCTTCTGGTGGATCCCGATATTTCTCCGCATCCTTTGGCTTGCAGCCACATAGTGCCACCTCTGCCACTTTCTTCACATGGCCTTCCCCCTGGGGTATATATGTGTTCTCTCCTCTTTCTGCAAAGACACCAGTCTTTGGATTGAAGTCCTATCTGACTTCAGTTTGAGGTACCTAACTTATTGAGGTACTATTCAACCCACCACTGCAGGGATATTTAATTTCAAGATTGGGGATAGTTTCTAGGATGGTTTCTGAAAAAATATACACAAATTAAAGATAACCCATTTCAGTTATTTAGCCCACTTTTATATTTGGGAGGTATTAAGCACCCTTTTATACTAAAATTGAGAGAAAAATAAATTGGTTTGGATATGGTGAACACCATTCACCCAAGTTCCCAGCTGCTCTTCTGCTTCAGTCTCTTTTAGGAGGGATGTTGCTTTATTTAGACAATTTGTGAACCTTGATAGAGATGGGCTAAATCCTTGCCATGGTTCCTATGGGAATCAGAATATATTATTCTAATAAATAAATAGTTTGGTTTTTAGATAATAAGCACAAGGACAAAAATAAAAGAGGGAATGCAGATAAAAATTTCAGAGTTATAGGACTTCCAGCCAAGATGGAGGCATGGTTGCACATACCATGCTTCCTTGCACATCCAAAATTAGGGACAACAAAGATTTAGAAACAAGAAAACAACCAGAACTGATAGAAATTTGAACTGTAAGGAAGTCGAACAACCATTCATCCAGACCGGTAAGAGGGGCAGAGTCGCAGCAGGAAAAAGCATCAGTTGGCTGACCTGGGCACATAGGCAACAGTGGCTGGCAGACCCCAAGCATGCTGGTGGTGGCTGGTGGACCCTGGGTGTGGGGTGGCAATGGAGCAGACCCAGGGAGGCCCTGTGGGGCAGCTGGCTGACCAGGTGGTCCCACATTCATGTGCAGATAATCCAGGCAAAGGGGAATCAGTAGAAGGGACTGGAATCTGAGAGAGAACTGAACAAGCACCATTGTTCCCTTGTGGACCCTGCCCCACGTACAGGGTCACTATTCAGAGAATAAGCTGTCTTGCCCTGGGGAACACCTAAGGCTCCACCCCTCACTATATAACAGCTGTAACCAGACCAAAAAAAAAAAAAAAAAAGGCTCAAACAGCAGAATAAATCAAAGCCCCAGAGCCAATTCATCTAAGTGACAAAGAGATAGCCAACCTATCAGATGCACTGTTCAAAGCCCTGGTGATCAGGATGCTCACAGAATTGGTTGATTTTGCTTACAAATTAGATGAACAAATCAAATGAAGGAAAACACACAGGGAACCAATAGAAATGGGAGGAAAACTGGGACTCAAATCAATGGACTGGACCAGAAGGAAGAAAGAAACAACCAAACAGAAAAGAAGGAAGAAACAAGAATTCAAAAAAAAAATGAGGAGAGGCTTAGGAACCTCCAGGACATCTTTAAACATCCCAACATCTGAATTATAGGGGTACCAGAAGGGGAAGAGGAAGAGCAACAAGTGGAGAACTTACTTGAACAAATAATAAAGGAGAACTTCCCCAGCCAGGCAAGGGAAATAGACTTCTAGGAAGTCCAGGAAACTCAGAGAGTCCCAAAGAAGTTGGACCCAAGGAGGAACACACCAAGGCACATCATAATTATATTAGTCAAGATTAAAAGGAAGGAGAGAATTCTAGAAGCAGCAAGGGATAAAGGCAGAGTCACCTACAAAGGAGTTCCCATCAGATTGTCAGCAGATTTCTCAAAAGGCACCTTCCAGGCAAGAAGGGGCTGGAAAGAAGTATTCCAAGTCATGAAAGGCAAAGACCTACATCCAAGATTGTTCTATCCAGCAAAGCTGTCATTTGAAATGGAAGGGAAGATAAAGCACTTCTCAGATAAGGTCAAATTCAAGGAGTTCATCATCACCAAGCCCTTATTATATGAGATGTTAAAGGGACTTATCTAAGAAAAAGAAGATAAAAAATATGACAGTAAAAAGACAGCAAACTCACAGGATATTAACAATCACACCTAAAACAAAAGCAAACTAAGGAAACAACCAGAACAGGAACAGAAACACAGAAATGGAGATCACATGGAGGGTTAGCAACAGGGGAGTGGGAGGAGGAGAGAGGGGGAAAAGGTACAGAGAATAAGTTTCATAGACAGTAGGTAGAAAATAGACAGGGGGAGGGCAAGAATACTATGGGAATTGTAGAAGCTAAAGAATTTATGACACATAGACATGAACTAAAGGGGGGGAATGTGGGTGGGAGGGGATGTGCAGGGTGGAGGGGGATAATGGGGGAGAAATGGGACAACTGTAATAGCATAATTGGTAAAATATATTTAAAAAATTCAGAGTTATGCTCATTGAGAAAAGCAGTATTTGAATAAAGGGGGAGAGACAGTTTTCAAAAAATGAGAGTGCTAGGTAAGTTTTCAGGAGCGAAAAACAGCCAGTGCTGATGGCCTGAGATGGGTGTTTCTAGACTAGCAAAGATGTCACTGTGCCAGCGGTGGAGTGAGCAAGGTGGCCACGCAGAGTTCCGATGTAGCCGTGGGATCAGGGAGCATCTTCTCGACCACAAGGAGGACTTTTCCTGTAGTCTGAGTAAGACCAGGTCACTGGAAGTTTTTGTCAAGAAAAGTGAGGTCATGTCACTTACATTTTTAAAGATTACTAACACTGTTGTGCTGTAAGTAGTCTGGGTGCGGGGGACAAAAGTAGAAGCAGAGACATTAAAGAGAAAGCCTTTTGCAGTGATACAAGGGACAGATGACTATGGCTCTGGTCAGGACATGAGGAGTGGAGGTAGTGAGGTTCAATAGCACTTTATTTTTTTAATTTAATTTTTGTCATATTTCCCCATTACTATTTAGTCCCCATATACTCCCTCCCCCCAGCAATCACCACACTGTTGTCCATGTCCAGGAGTCCTTTTTCCTTTTTGCTCAATCTCTCCATCTCTTACCCTCCACCTCTCGACTAGCTGCCATCTGCTCTCCCTCTATGCACTTTGCCTTTATATATCCACAGGAGAAACTCACTGATTTTGTAATTCATAGACATTTACATAAACTCCCTCTTGCCAAATTCAGCAATGCCCTGTACATCACTAAGTCTGATGGTCAAATCCCACTGCCCATCACACAGGTTCTGCTCCATGATTAAATGGTAGGCTATCCATACACGGTGGTAGAGAAGCCCGCAGACAGAAATGTTGGGGGAGGATGGCCAGGAATTCAGTTTCAGCCATGTCTTACCTGGGAAAAACTGATAGCCTTCCTGCATGGACATATTGTGTAGATGGTCAAATATATAATTCCAGAATAGAGGGAGAAGATCAGACCTAGAAAAATAAATGTTGGAGAGGTATGGTTGGTGCTTTTCACAAAGATGCGGAATGAGATCAGCCAGGAAGTGAGTATATTTAAAGAGGCAAAGGAGGCATTTGATGTTAAGGAGTGAGCAGGAAAAGGAAGGTGCAGCATGGGGAAAGCAAAGTGGAAGCCACTAAGGAGAAAAAAAAATATTAAAAAGCAAGTGAAAGCCAAATAAAGGCACCGTTTCAAAGATACGGGAGCAAACAGCCAGGTGTGGTAAACATCACTGCTAGGTCAGGCGAGGTGAGACTGAGAACCGGCGCATGGCTTTAGCATGTGGAGGTCATTGGTGATTTTGACCAAAGACAGTTTACTTAGGTAAATGTCTACAAATCACAAAATCTATATGCATGTGTGATTGGATGTATAAATGATAACATGAAGTGACCCATGTACCTCATTTGGCTGTGGTTCAAGTAGGAGATGATTTATGTCAGAAGTGCCTTAAAACTGGTAAAAAAATGAATACATATAAAGCACCATCTTTTATTATTATTAATCATTGACATTCCATGAATCCATTCTCCTTGTCAATTAACTCTATTAAAGAACGATTTGCTGTTTTTTCTTTTTTTTTAACTTCTTTATATCTAGCTGCTTGTACTTTATGACTTAAAAGATAGATATTTTTTGAGGTAACAGATACTGGAAATTCTTTACTAATTCTTTCTGTTTATACCATGCCATATTTGTGTTTCTGCTAAAAGTTCCATTGCACTTAGGTTTAAATCTTGTTTTTGCAGTATTGTAGTAGATCAAAATGAAGTTTCCAACACAACGCAGTGAATAACCCATTTCTTAAAGAGTGATATGGGTTTGCATCACCTTGCAAATACAGATATGCAGAGCACTTTGGTGCATGATCTATTTTCTTTGAGAACATAGAGTTATGTAGTATGTAAAGACATGATTTTGCTCTAGTTGTTGGACATGTGGTCAGAGAATAAGACATTAAATCTTTCTATCTCAAATCTTCATCTTTGAAATCAATGTAGTAATGCAGATGTTTCTCTGTAGTCCTTTACACCTCTTAATTTTTATGGTTCATTTCTCAGCATGATGCCCAAAGATTAGTTGCTTCAATATTTCTAGTCACTTCCATTCTTCCAGTTTTCCTGGATATCTCATTACAAATAAAGGTTTATGTGTACAATGCCACTCTTTTTCCATAAAATCTTTAAATGTATCTTTTAGTCTTATTTAAAATCAATGAAAAAAAAACACAGACTGTTCCTAAAATATGTTATTAAGGTATTCATTGCACTGGTTGGGAAAACAATTAATATTATAATATTGACACTAAGGCTTTTTAAAAATAAAATCCAAATGTTTCATTGACATAGAATTTAATATCTACTTCTGAAAACAGTATTATTAATATCTGAGGCATGATCAAAACTTATCAAAAGTGAACAAGAAGATAATAACTACACTTTACATCATTACTGAAGAAATCAAATTTCTACGGTGTTTCCAAAATGGACAAAGTATTTTAAGAAATTATTGAAATAGGCTTGAACCAGCTGTTATTATACCCTTATTATTAGATAAACAGAAGTTTCCTAGATGTTATGATAGAAAAAAAGGTGAATAAAGCACATACTCTACCTTCAGGTAATTAATAACACAAGAAAACATAGAAAAACCAATATTATTTATGATGAATCTAATCCATGTAAGGCCTGTTGCTAGATCCTGGGGAGGTGATAATGGATAAGACAACATCTCTTTTCTTCTGGAGTTTCCTTTAGGAGGAGTCCAATGGAGGAAATAAATGAGTACTTAAATAATTAAAATAACATCTGAGAAGTGTTAGTAGTGTGAATGAAAAGAATATAATGGGAATTCCGAGAAAAGCCACTTAATTCAAATACGTGTATAAATATATATGAATATTCATACACACACACACAAGAGAAATGTGTTCTAGTAAAAATGGCATTGAATCCCAAGACTGAAAGAAGAGAGAAGAGGGATGAAAGGTAATTCAGATCTTTCAAGGCACATTTGCAGAAGTGATGCGTTTCACCACATTTCAAAGGTGGCATACATTATAAACTGAATTGTGGGACTCCCTAAATTCATAAGTTTAAGTCCTAACCCTCAGTACCTCAGAAGGTGATTAAATTTGGGGATAGACCCTTTGCAGAGGTGATCAAGGTTAAATGAGTTCATTGTAGGTGGGCCCTAATCCAGTATCAGGTGTGTCCTTATAAGAGGAAGAGATTAGGGCACAGACGCTGGAAGAGGAAAGACCACATCAAAGCAATGTGAGAAGTCAGCCATCTACAAGCCTAGAAAAGAGAGTCCTCAGAAGAAATAATCTCTGCCAAGAACTTGACCTTGGACTTTTAGCCTCCAGAACTGTGAAAAAATAAATTTTGGTTATTTAAGCCACCCAGTCTGTGGTGCTTTGTTACAGCAGCGCTAGTTTACTAATCCAGCATGTAATGAGGTCAAAGACGTAAATTAGACATGCCACAGGGCGTTTTCTGTAGCTATTTTACAAAAGTTGAACTTCATCATGATGTAGGTTTAAGAGTTTTACATTGCTTTAATGAGTGGGATAAGCATTTATCAATGTCACCATATCTGCAATACTTAATGAATTGACAGTAAACATGACTGAAGGCGAGATGATAGCTAGGAGGATGGTGCAGGTGTCCAGGAAGGAGATGATGTTCGTCTTGAATAGGTATAGTGAGGACAGGAAAAGGTGTGAACTGCTTCGAGAGATATCTGAGAGGAGTAATGGCCAGGATTTGATGGACTGTATGTGAGTAATGTGAAAATAGTCAAGTATGCCTCCCAGAATTAGGAGGTGAAACACTGATTGGGTAGAGATGTCATTCACTGAGGTGGATGATTATAAAAAGTTGGCATATGCAACTGATAACCTCTCCTCCAGGATGGAGACACTTACTTTCTTAGATCTAGAGAACATTGGTAGTTGATGGCTTTCATCTCAGTTACTTCTCAGAACTGCCCTCAGTTAAAAGGGTATTTTTCCTCAAATGTTTACAGTTTCCTAGGAAGTAGCCAATCTCCAACGGCTGATCAATGCAGTGGCATAAGGTCTAGGCTATTTTCCCTCAAGGACAGTGACCCTGCAAGCCTCTGGATGCTGCAGAGACTGCTGGGTGTTTGCTGGCCCATATTCCACCTACATTGTTCTTGAAGTTCATCTTCTTGCATTGACCAATTCTATTTCCCTTACTCTTTGTAGGTTTTATTTCTTAGACACTATCCAGTATACTTCCTGCCTGTGCATTTTCTCTCAAGTTCCATTTCTAACTGACTTCATCATATTGAACCAGGAGTTGTCCGAGGGAGGTTTTATATAGGATATTTAGACCTTGATCATTTCCTCATTGGCCAGTTGACACTGAGGACCAGCATACTGGTGCTATCTGGAATACTGCTGGCCCCTGGATACAGCAGTGGTACAAGTTTACTACAGAAGAATTCAGATGGATAACTAATGGGAGAAAATGTACTGAATGGTACAGTAGCTTAGACATTGGCAAGTGGTGGTGGGAATTGATGATCACATGCACTCTGGGATTAGTTGCCCATAACTAAGTGCTACCAATATGTCAAAGAAAGACAAGGCTGCAATTGTTAATCACCAACCTAAGTGGCTGTGAAAGTCAGAATGCCACTTTAAAAAAGACCTTTATCTCCTGTATCCGAAGGACAGAAACTTAAACATCAAGCCCAAGACTTAATTGCAAGTGTAGAGTAATCCCAGGAAAGGCTGAATTTTCAGTGTGAAAATTATGCAATTTTGAGGTCAAAACACTGATTGGAAAGACAATAGACTGCTGCAGTTCTAATGGCGAACCTCTGAGTCAATGTACTTAAGATGCATGAGAACCAATACCTTCCCGAGCTCCCTGAGTCTAAAGAAGTAGTCTACTTCTCAAATATGTCTTATGGTTAGCTTTGCTTATAGAATTGTGTGTGTGGGGGGGGCAGGGGGGTCTTCTTTGATAATACAACCTACTCCTTCCACCAGGATCTGTCCAATCATCCTGAACACCCGATTCAAATGAGAATCAAATAGAATTAGTGCTGAATCTTCTAGAAAGAGGCCAATAAGAATCTTGTAGAAAAGCCAGGAGGTGAAAGACAAATACCATATGATCTCATCTTTAAGTAGAACCTAATCAACAAAGCAAACAAGCAAGCAAACTATAACCAGAAATATTGAGATTAAGAACAAACTGACAGTAACCAGAGGGAGGTGGGAGGGGATAATTGGGGCAGGGAAGGGGGACAGTTTTCTAGGAAAATCTATAAAGAACAAATGGAAAAAAAAAAACAAGGGGGGATGGGATCAGGGGTGGGAGGTGGGATGACTGGGGTGGGTGGGAGTGGGGGACAATGGAGACCATTGTACTTGAACAGCAATAAAAAAAGAAATAAAATTCAAGATAAAAAAAGAATCTTGTTGAAAATATCACTAGCGTGGTTGATTCATGTGTTCTAAGTCATGGCCTGTTGTAGATTCTTTGTTGAGTCACCAAGATCACTATCATTCAGGAATGAGGCAATTATTCATCCAGTTACCAGAATGCTATCAATTGCTGAGTTACAACTGAGGCTTTCCTAAGAAATTGCTCTTGACCAAAGGAAATATCTCTCCTGAGGTTACTAATTCTTCAAAAGTTAGCCCACATCTAGTGACAGGTGAATACCATGTTACAAAGTTTCAATTCGCTTGTCTTAATTTTGAAAACCTTATAGGGCTATTCCATCTCCAGAGTTTACTGTTAGCTAAAGCTTATAATGCAACTATGTTGCAGTTCAAATACTCTCTGTGCCAGCTTCACTCTCTTTAATCTTTTATAGATATTCTCAAAGTACTTCCCTTGAAATTTCTTGCAGGTAAGTTCTTATGCAGAAGTCTATTTCCAGGGATACCTAAGATAGTAGTTATGAGGAAAAGCAAATTAAAAGAAATATATATATATATAAAGAGTTTATTTGCTTTTTATAGTTATCTGAAATCTGCTGGAGCCTCTTAGATGTGTGAACTTGGAGCTTATTAAGGTGATCTATACTAGAGATATATCTGAGAGATAGAGACATAGAGACGTAATTGCAGTCACAAGAATGAAGGAGGTCACCCAGGGCACGTCTTCAAGTGAGAAGAGAAGAAAGCCTAAGACAGAACACTGAAAAATAGCACATTTAATGGGTGGTCAGAATCTAGCAAAGCAGAAGGAAACACTGAAGAAGTGAAAAAAGAAATATTTAAGAAGAGAGAACTTCAATGAGTACAAGGAATACTGAGAGGTCAGACAGCTAAGGTGTGAAAATGTACCTTTCACAAAAAGGTTAGAGCCGGTGTCTGGACAAGAACCAAATCAGGTGGGGAAGACAGAAGCCAGATGACAGTGGTTTAAACAACATGTGTGGTAAAGATTGGGGGATGTTCAGTGCAGACATGTCTTCCAAAATGTTCAATCATGAAAGACAAGAGAAACATGACTGGAGTAAGATATGGGCTAAACGAGGTTTTTAAAGGTAATTTTATGTTTGGTTATGGGAAAAGTTGTGAATGCATAAATCATACATTCGTAAGAATGTAAAAAACTCTAAAATATTATTTCAAAGAAAGAGATAAAGAAATTGCTACGGTAGTTTGGATATACACTCCCCTCCAAGAAATTCTAACAGCTTTAAAAATAAAGTTCTGAAGTGGCAAACTGTGTTTGGGCAGTCTGAAGAATCTCTAGTTCTTTTACTGTTTCTGTATTTAATGTCCAAGTTGTGGCTTTATGGGAGCCAATGGGCAGGAGTGACATTAGCATTTTACTGCTTGTTAAAAGCTATAAGAATATACCAGTTAAAATTCACCAGATGAGAGTGAATATAAAAGTTAAAATTTTCATGTTTAATAAATACAAATATTTAATATTTTGTGGGTATTGAAGTTAGTAATTATAATACTATTTTCAACTAACATAGACAGAAGACCCATGTGCTAGCTTAATATAGTCCATAATATATCTTTCAGTTTGTCTATAAAGAACTAAGGATTTTGCATTATGTTAAAAAGTTTTGGCCTTGACTGGTGTGGATAAGTGGATTGAGCACTGGCCTGTGAATCAAAAGGTTGGAAGTTTGATTCCCAGTCAGGGCATGTGCTGGGTTGTGGTACAGGTCCACAGCTGGGGGCGTGCAAGAGGCAAGTGAATGATGATTCTCTTGTACATTGATGTTTCTCTCCCTCTATTTCTCCCTCCCTTCCTCTCTCTCTTAAAATACGTAAATAAATAAAATATTTAAAAAAAGTTTTGATGTTCACATATGAAGGAGGAAAAGAAGTTTAACAATTTTAAACAGTTTATTCCATTAAATGTTTGAATACTTGGGGTATATTTGTTTTAAAGTCCTGAGATGTAGTTAGGAGCTAATTTACTTTAATGTCCTGGACAAAGTGTTAGTACTTACATATTGTCAATGATTTCTATGTAGCTTTCCAACAGCTTACTTAATTTCTATCGGTTGCAGGAGCTAACTCACCAGAGAGCCAGGAAGAAATGCCTGTCCAGTGGTGAGGGTGAGGAGGAGAGGAAAAAAGTACTCAGGTTGCCTGATGGAGTCTTACCTAAGGGTGATGCATTCTATAAACACAAATGATATGTTTGGCAAACACCAAAACACTAACTACAGTGTGAAAATCTGGGGATTGTCCCAAAGATGAAGATTGCATGGTGATTGAAATAAAAGGATGTCAATGGTGTTAAAAAGTCACTTTTGAACAATACATCCTAAGTATTTAAACTTGTTTGGAAAATATTATTAAGACCTGAACAGACACCTCTCCAAAGAGGACATACAGAGGTCCCTGAGACATATGAATGGATGCTCAGCATTACTAGCCATCAGAGAGATGCAAATTAAAACCACAATAAGATATTACTTCACACTGGTCAGGATGGCCATTATTAATAAATCAACAAAAAACAAGTGCTGGCAAGGTTGTAGAGTCACAAACAGAATCACTGTGGGTGGGAATGCAGACTTGGTGCAGCTTCTTTGGAAAACAGTATGGAATTTCCTCAGAAAACTAAAGATGGAGCTGCCTTTTGATCCAGTGATTCCACTGCTGGGATTATACTCTAAGAATCCTGAAACACCAACCCAAAAGAACCTATGCATCCCCAATGTTCATAGGAACATTATTTATAATGGCCAAGTGTTGGAAACAGCGTAAATGCCCATTAGTAAATAAGCGGATCAAAAAAACTGTGGTACATTTACACGGTGGAATGCTATGCAGCAAACAAATAGAAGGAACCCATACCCTTCATGACAGCATTGATGGAACCGGAGAACATCATGCTAAGTAAAGCAAGCCAGGTGGTGAAAAACAAATACCATATGATCTCACCTATAAGTGAAAGCTAATATGCAAAACAAATACATGAGCAAAACAGAACCAGAGACTTGTAATTAAAGAACAAACTGACAGTGACTACAAGGGAGGGGTGAGGAGAATGACGGGGGAAAGAAGGGGAAGGGGGCAAGCCAAAGAATATGAATAGAGGACTCATGGGCATGGACAATGGGGCAGGATTGACAATGGGAGTGGGAGAGGGTGGGGCAGGGGACAGCAATGGGGAAAAGGGTGGGCCAACTGCAAATGAAAAACAAAAAACAAAAAATAAAAAATAAAATAAAACCTAAAAAAATAAGAACATTATACACGAGAGACTACATATACAGGCAAAGTTCCATTTAACAGAATAAAATAAATGTGAGAACAAGGAAAATCATGTCAATATTCCCTGTTTTGAGTGATAAACTAAAGCAGTGATGGATTTCTATGCACATCAAATCTTCTTATAAACACTACAAAAAAGTGAATTGTTTCTTTCTTTGAGGCTGTAACCCTTCCAGCTGCAGACAATTGTTGTAGGGGTATAAATTCTATTCAGTGATAAGCATTCCATAGCTAGCTTTGACTTTTGGCTTTTATTGAATAGATAGACAAGCTGGGCAAGTTGCATGCTATTTAATGCGCTAGATAATCTAAAGGAGATTAGTTCATCAGGTGATCGGTGTTGAAGAAGCTGTAAACATGTACTTGGTCAAGGGAATGCATACTGGACCCCGTGTAAGGTAGAAAAATCAAAGGCGGATGTTCAAAAAGGAGACCCTCGTGCAGGGAGAGATGGGGACCAGGGAAGACAAGAAAAAGAACCAGACAGCAAAGGGCATTTGGTCTTCTGAACTTCCATGGCTTCTTCAAATATGGAAACCCATTTTTCATCTTTTTCTGAGTTACTAGGCACCTGTATCTTTTCATAATATATGTTCTTACAGTCAAATTGAAAAATCATATCCTTTCAATCCAAAGTGCCCTAGATAGAAAAAAAAATAGTAATTGTGTATAAAGGACCGAGAAATCTGAATTTGAAGCATATACCAGAGGAATAAAAGTAAACAGGATGGGAAAGCAGAGGACAGGGCAAACTGAAGGTAGTAAATAATGAAATTTTTTGTAAATATAAGTTTAAAAGTCGGTCAAGAGTTTTTGTTTACTTTCGTACAAGTAAACAAAAGATATGTGAATTATAACCTCCGTCAGTGCCTTGGAACATTTTCTTCCTGGGTCTGTACTTGCCCAACGATGTGACACGGCTATTTTCCCATGTTGATTCAGAATTTTCAAATACTGACATTTATAATTCTTTGTACAATGATATAGGTCATGTTTCCAATTTTAAATAACCAAATATCAGAGTTTCTGTTCCTCTTTTAGTAGAATAAACTATTAGAAATAAAGTCCAACATTTCTCACTAAAATTCAAAGGAAATATTCTTATGATCTTTGAGCACTTATTATTTTTTGAGAGGTCATTTCAACAATTTATACTTTTGATCCTGGCCATTGTATTTCTTCTCCGCTTACAACAGTGCAAAGATAATGGAATGGAGTATCATAGGATTGTAGGCTGTATAGGAAATATATTCTGAATGCTATTAGCTTTCGCTACATCTACTGGATGTATTCACACTTGGCACATAGTATGCTCATGAAAATGATGACCCCAAAAGAGAAAGGGAGACATGAAACTCCTCCCCATACAATGAAAAGAAAAAAAGGAGGAAGATATATACATACTTATATTTGTTACACTGGATAATTGCATGGACACCTTCAATTCTCTAGCAACTGGGAGATCTGACTTTTGTTTCATTTTCTGAGACTATTCCTATCTTTCATGTTAAATCAGGACCTCCTGAGACATGAAATGTTTGATGCATCATATTTTATAATAATGAAATATAACATGTCAAGGGTTATTACACGCCCAAAAGTAAACAAAACAAAGGAGCAAGGAATAACAAGGTGCCTCCATAGCTCCAGAGGACATATTTCTTGGTAGTTGAAATATTAGTGACTGGTTCAGTGCACTTCAACTTGAAAAAAATGAAAGACTAATAATATCATTATCCCAGGTTCTGCTTCTACTTAAGGATTATCTTGGACTGCACAATGACAAAAGGAGAAAGGAGAAAAATGTGAGAGAAAATGTTAAGTAATCCCACTATTGACAGATTTTTTCATAAACCTTAAAAAATCACAATCTAAATATTGGCCTGATCTCATATTCTATTGTATAAGGCTGCATTGCTAATATTTATAATCACTTACCAATGTGTGTTTAAAATATTGTACATTCACTCTCTCAAACACTTAATGTGTGTTTGAATATTTAGATAAAAAGACCAAGTCTATCTTCTCAGGCCAGTGAGAGAAAAAGCTGTTCAAAGAGAACCCAAATCCATTAGAGATTTCAACATATCTGTGTGTGTGTGTGTGTGTGTGTGTGTGTGTGTGTGAGAGAGAGAGAGAGAGAGAGAGAGAGAGAGGTTCCCAACAAATTTAATAGGAAGACTGTAATTTTCAATACATTTATTTCTTTAGATCATTAATGCTTCATACTTAATATTTCACCTCAGTATGAGTCTCATGTGTTTTTCTCAATGAAACATTCATTTGTCCCTGATTGAAACATTCTTCGTGTTAGGCACTGATTCTGTTATAGACCTGAACCTGCCAATACAGGTAGTATTTTTCTGTGGCAAGATTTTGACCTCTTTATTGAAGAAAACTGTTCAATCACCCATTTGTGCATTATTGCTTGAAAGTGTTATACTTTACCCAAGGTTAGGTCAACTACTGCAAGTTGATTTTGTCATAATTCCTTTAGAAACTTCTGGGAGGCATCTTGCTTTGCCTCTTAAAGTGATAAATGCTCTAATAGAGGCAGGGGAATTGACCAGTGTACTACAGGAGAGGAATACATTTTACGTGCCATTACTTTTGATGGATTGCACTAACATAAGACTTTCCTATGCAGGAATCTTAAAAAACCATGGTGTCTGATCTGTGCTAGGGTATTAAGTAAGGAACAGGTAGCAAAAGGGCTTTCCAAGCAGAAAGACAAACCTAAGTGAAAGCATTGAACCATGAAAGTATGTTCTGTCTAGAAACAAAGACAAGAATCACTTGGAAGACGCATAACCACCTCTTTGGGAGTCAGTAAAGTACATGGTTTTCTTCTCTGTCTGTCCTTCTTATTTATGACAGTTTTGTCAATTTATTCATAATT
Source organism: Anoura caudifer (assembly GCA_004027475.1). Lineage (NCBI taxonomy): Eukaryota > Metazoa > Chordata > Mammalia > Chiroptera > Phyllostomidae > Anoura > Anoura caudifer. Next base: position 56,413 of record PVKU01004260.1, on the reverse strand, counting down.
TTTAATAAACTCAGTTGTGTACCCAGTGCCATGCTATAAGCAAGAAATTAAACCTATAAAGAGCATTGCCTACTTCAAGACACCAATATTTCATATAATTATAATAAATGTAATAAAAGTAAGAGCAGAGGTAGCTTCCAGGAGCAAAGACAATAACCAGTCACTGAACCAGCCTGGCAGAACAGTATAGGATGAGTGGGGGAGGGAGTGGACAAGCAGGGCTTCACGGTGGAGAAGCCAAATGCCAGATATATTTTAAAAGATCAGGAGAAAATTGAAAAGAAAAGACTAAAAGAGAAAGTCATTTTAATTAGAGAAATAAGCAGAGATATAGAGATTGTTGGTGAATATAGAACATAGAGTGTAACCTAAGAGTAGTGAAAATGTATGGCTGAGATAATGTTAGGAGGTGGTACCAGGAAGGCTGTGTGGTCCGTGTTAAGGAATTTCATTTTGGTCCAGAGCCATATGATCAGTGGTTGAAGGATTTTAAAACAGAAACGGCACAACCAGCCATTCCTATGGACAGATTACACCATAGGTCTGTTGGCTTTGAGGATGATGGATGATGGATTTGAGGATGCATTAATAAAGGAAGGGGACCAGGTCACACAGTACTTAACTGAGAACTGATGAGAGGCCTAATTAAGGCAGTACTCTTAGGGACAGAGATTAGCGATTGCACAGATCATAAACATACTATCAGGCAAATATGCCTGACTTTGTGGTTGAGTGGTAGGGGGGCTGAGGGGGAGGAAGCAAATTTGAATTTACTTTCATCTTTGCATCTCTAGTAAGTTTTTGGATAGTGTTGTCAACAAAAAAGAAAAAAATAAAAAGGAAGACAAGAATTATTATGTAACTTTCAGACTGAAAAAGTTCATCTTTATTGCATTTCAAAACACCACTAAAATTGCAAGAGGCATTAGGTTCACAAGAACCAAAGCATGGAGAGAAAGAAAAAAAAAATCAAGAAACAATGTAGGTCAATATTTTAAAGTAAGGGGAAGGGATGGATGGTTTAGCAGAGCAGAGAAAGAAGAAACCTAAGTTATAAGAAGGGTAATGATATGCATAAAACTTGTGTCTAATTCTTCCGAATCTTTTAGGTATTTAGGGTTTGAAGGGACTGAGGGGAGGTGGTGGAGGACTAAGGACTGAAATTAGAAGCAAGGGATTCGTAACAATATCGCTCCCTCATCGAAGGTCATAGAGGATGTTTATCCTCTGAAAATTCTGGATCGGAGTGCGCCAGGCTCCAGGACATCAGGCACCGGAGCAGACAAAGGTGAAGCAACTGACAGAAAAAAGAAGCATAAACGAAAATGTTCACTCTGGATCTTATGGCCCCCTACACGCTTCCAGAACATCGTTGGCCTCTGCTCCCAGATGCTTTCTGACATGTATGTAAAACCTCTTACAATACACTGACTGCAAATTCTTTCCCGGGTGGGGTGGGCGCTGGGGAACAAAAAAACTTTTCAGCAACCGAGGAAATATGTACCCGTTAGAAAAGCCTATTCATGTTTAAATAATTTTAGAGTAAATTCTGTCAGCTAGAAGCTTCCATTGCCTCTTCCCCTTCCAACCCTGTATCAGCTTCCTACGGCTGCTGTAAAAAAAATGACTACAAACCAGGCGGAGTAAAGCAACATCCTCTTATTCTCTCAAACTTCTGCAGGCCAGGGGTCTGTAACCAAGGCGTTGACAGGGCCATGCTGCCCCAGAGGCTTTGGGGGGAATTCCTTTCTGGCCTGTTCCAGGTTCTCGTGGCTCCAGGCGTTCCGTGGCTTGCAGGAGCATAACGCTAATCCCCAGCCCTATCTTTACTTGCCTTTCTTTCTGGTGCGTCTGTCTTCTTTTCTTTTTTCTCTTATAAAGACACTTGTCATTGGGTTTGGGGGCCACCTAATCTAGGTCGACCTCATGTGGAGATTCTTGACTTAACTACACACATAAGCAAAAAGGCTTTTTTTTTCCAAAATGAGTTCACATTCACAGGCTCCAGGGGGTAGCAGGTGAGTATATAATTTTGGGAGCCATAACTCAACCACTACCTACCCGCACTCCCAGAGCAGAACATGCTGCTGTCATTCTTAAATATGAGCTGGTGGCCATGGAATACTTCGAAGCAAGTTGAGAAGGGGTTGATACAGGAGTGAGAAAAGCAGATAATGAGAAGATACGAGATGAGGTCAAGGTCCACGCAGAGGAATTTTTGTTTCATTTTGCATCATTTTGTTGTGCTCTAGAGAGAGAAGCAATTGTCTGATACTGGAGAGATGGAGATGACAACGGATGGACATGCATGATGGTTTACGACGAACAGTAAGTGGGGAAGCATGACTGGGGGGTCTTACTTTTTTTGCTGATGCAACGTGCCAACTGGAGCCTCCAAAATGCGGACACAAAGAGAGAGTAAGGAGTGGAGTGACTCATGGAGGGAGGATGCCTGTAAAACACAACTCGGGTAGGAATCAGGACTGGACAGGGAGCCTCAGGACATATTGCACACCATGTCTCCAGAGCCGAATAATAGAAATCCATAGCTTGGCAAAAAGAATAGGCAGTAATACACCCACAGTGTTCAATCTCTGAGAGCAGGCTGCCCGAGAAAAGTGCAGTCTTTGGTTCAGACTCTGGGCTGTCAGCTCAGGGCACTCCTTCACCGCTTCCTTGGCTTCCGTAGTTGCAGAAAGAGATGTCTATTGCAAGTGAAGGAGAGCAAGGATTTCGAAGAGCAGTTGTATCCCTTACCTGATTTTGCCCCATACTCTGACCCACTGAGTTTTCATAACCCTGGGCCACTTTTACTTCGGGAGCATCACATTTGGATGCGGCATCTAAAAACTCAAGAACATTTGTTTATCATTTTGTTTTCTTATACGATGGAACTTAGCAGTGTAAAAAAAGATAGTATTTTGAAGGAAAGACTAAAGACTGTATCCCATGAAAGACCTCCAGGCCCCAGCAGTGCTAGCCCCGAATACTCAACCCACAGATCTTTACTGACTGAGGGAAAAAGAGACAGTGAATTATCCAAGAAACCTGGAAAGAGAATCCAGAGAATACTGAGACGGCTAAAGAAACATATGCAAATACAACCAGAGATTACCAAGAATCTGATAGTAACCATACTAAGCTACAAAATGGGAAGGAAATACAACAGTATATTCCATTCAGATTTTTTTAACTGAAAAACATTGGTAACTGAAATGAAAAACATTACCTGAAAAACATATGTCTGACATACCTGCTGGTGAGCTGAACTTTTTTTCCCCCTGCAACCAATTATGGTAATAGCTTGCAGTAAAGTCACAGTTTTCCGCAGGTGTTAAATGTTGAAAACCACCGAGTTCTTGTTGACAATGCAAACGCAGTAAATCAATTATGAACATGACAAAAATATCTCGAGGTAAAAAAGTGGGTCAAAAAGAGCAGCGTTTGTATTTTTGCTGCTGTAAAATGTTCAGAGCCTTCAAACGCAAGGGAAAATGAACTCCTTGCTCTAGAAAGCTTTACAAAAATTCTCACTGACAACTAAAGCAATCTAGTGTATCTTAACGTTACTGATAAAAATATTTGTATGTACATATCAATCATATAATCATATATAAAAATGTGTGTGTACAAATTCACACAGTTTTTTCTTACATAAAATAGAAAAAAAATAATTTAAATTGACCAAACAGTATCCACATGCTTTAGAGGAAAAAAAAAAATAAGTGTATAACTATGGAAAACAATTTTTTAAAATGGCAATACATCTTTCACAAGATATGTGTTAATGGCATTACTTAAAAGCTACTCCATTTCTCTCACAGTTTATAACTCCCACTACACCTGTGTGGCAACATTCCAAAATGTAAATGATTCTGCGGAAGCAGGAGTGAGCACTTTCCTGGGAAATGTGAATGAGCTGCCGCAGAGACAGGCAAATGGAATCTAAAAGGGATTATTGGCTATAGAGATAATTATAAGTCTTTAATACCTGTCCTTTTGAGTCATCAAATTGTGTAAAATTACTCTGATGTATGCAAGTGAGAAGCAAGGAATAACCTGTCTAAACCTGAACTTCTGCAGGAGAGATTCATAGATTCATGAGTTCTGGTCATCCCCAAATCCACTGCTTAAGGAAGAGAATTCTGGTTTCCCTCAAAGCTTGGACCTCAGTCTCAGTCGACCCAGGAACAACAGCGCGACAAGGAGTTTGTCACATATTATAATGGCAACTGCATGTCTTCCCCCCCAAACATGCCATCCCAAGGAAGGGGTTTTCTGCTGTGAGCCTCAGCCCCTGCGCGGAGCTGGCAGTGGGGCTCCCCAGATTCAAGATTCTGAACCACTATGATGAGTCTACATGTGGGTCCCCACTGCCCTTGGAGCAGAAGCCCATGGGTTCTTTCTGAAAGCATCACAACGCAAGGACTGTGGTCTGCCTCCTTAACTCTCACCTCAGGTCCTGCGAGCTCACCTCACATTTCCATCAGCTGCCCCAGAACGGACCAAAACGACTGCTTACCTGTCACTTGTTTGTATCCCCACAAGTTTTAACAGTAAGTCTGGTTCCAGCAAGTCTGATATATCTGTCTGACTCTTTTTTTGTTTGTTTGTTTGTTTTTTTAGCATGAAAGAAGGAAAAAAAAAACAAAAAAATTAATTTGGAAATTTGGAAACACACAGAAATCAGGGTCCCCAGCTTGATTCCCTAATCAGAATTCCACCTAATGGCAATTGGGAATCTTTTAACAAATTCTGGTGGAATGAGAATGTTCTTTGTTCACCTGTCATTTAGCTCACAATGCATTCACTTAAACAATAATATAGAAATATAAATAAAAATTCAAAAACATATACATGTTTACTGATGTTCTTTTTGCTCAAAATGATTTACTCCCAGCTACCATTTTGTTTGTTTATACATAGAATAGGGGGAAGTGGGGGGTTTTCTTATATTAACTTCATTATTTAACATTTATCCCCTGGAAGGCAAGACTCTCTTATGAACACATGATAAATGGGAAAAAAGGCAAAAGGCGTGTTGGTATGAGGCTGAGAGTACAGCTATGGGTATGAACTCATCCCATTTTGGTTTTTTCTTTTTGCGAATCGCATTCTGTGTAGGGTTGTTCAAAATGGAAAGCTAAGTGGATCTAAAAAACAGCATATAACATTTGATTTACAATCAATATATGGTATTTCTGACAAGTTGAAAGAAATGGTCAGTTTAAAAATTATTAATTGAATGCATGATTCTAACTTAAGATGCAAGCAAATCTTTAAACTCTTCATTAAAACAACCGAACCACTATATCTAACCTAACCAAAGTCTCCAATGAAATATTAAATAATATAATTTATCATTTAGGAATTACTGTATTGCACTGAAAATGGATTTAAATGACACCATTAAAATAATGTCACCAAAGAGAAGCACTATAAATGATCTTACCCTCAGTCCCTTCAAATACTTGAAATTAAGATGGAATAAATCTTCACTTTGGGAAGATTTCCCAAATTAGAATTGATATTTTATGAATCATTACTTTTGGATGCATTATACTTTGGGACACTCAATTTTCTAGGAGAAAAAGCATTTCTAGTCACCGTAGTCTAAACCCTCTGCTTTTCAGGGTTGGCAAAATTCAGGTTTGCTGAAAAAGTACTGATTCCCAAGTAATCCCTCAGTAAATGCTTGCTGAATAAATGAAGAAAAACTATGCAACATAGCTGGACAAGAAGCCATGGTGTCATTAAGAACAGCAAACTCACAATTATTAACAACCACACCTAAAACAAAAACAAAAACTAAGCAAACAACTGGAACAGGAACAGAACCACAGAAATGGAGAACATGTGGAGGGTTAGCAACAGGGGAGTGGGAGGAGGAGAGAAGGGGAAAAGGTACAGAGAATAAGTAGCATAGATGGTAGGTAGAAAATAGGGGGAGGGTAAGGATAGTGTGGGAAATGTATAAGCTAAAGAACTTATGACACATGGACATGAACTAAAGGGGGGAATGTGTGTGGGAGGGGGTGTGCAGGGTAGAGGGGAGTGAAGGAGGAAAATGGGACAACTGTAATAGCATAATCAATAAAATATATTTAAAAATGAAAGCTTATTATAATTCCTTCAAGAGAAACAGCAAATGATTACATAGTGTCTGATTTGTGCCATTACAACAGCCCAGGACGCTATGCACTCAGCTACCCTACCCACCTCCTACAAAAAAGGGATGTCTTTATGGAAGCATTCTTCTAATTTGGACTCATTAATGTATTCATTCTTCATAATCATCCTTCAGATTTCATTAGAGAGAACTTTCTTCCTCTAGGAAGAGAGGTACTAGGTCAACAAGTACTTCTCTTCCCTCATTTCTTAGTATTAAACATTTTTCCATTTCCAACTTTCAGGTACATATTCATTTTTGTCAGTTTTGTAGCATCATTGCCTCTTCACTAAACTGGAAGCTCTGAGAAGGTCAGTGGTGTTTTAGTCTGTTCAAACTTGAACTGCTAGAGTAAAATATAGTATGTGTTCAGAGAATCAAAGAATATACAGCTGAGTAGGAATGGACCACAATTTGCTACATAGTCAATTAATTACTACAGGTCAAATGATGTATCCATAAAATTGGGCATGCTTATCTTACCTGATACAATTTCATTTATTTGTAATATGACAGAGAGATGTTGAATGGGGTACATTCTGTCCAGCTTCAGTCAGGACAGTGATGGGATCCCTCCTGCCTGTGTGTGGGTGCATTTTACATTCTGTTAGCATTGTAACATGATACCTAGATACTGGGACTGGGGTAGGTGTAATGTACCTGTGCAAACATTACAGTGAAAATGAACATCTGTATGTAGAATATTTTACTTGAATTCCAAAGCAAAAGACTTAGTTGTCCTTGTACAGTGCTGGGCAAAAGTGGTTTACAGTTATTCATATGGAAAATAATACAATAATTAATAAATGATAATGCAAAAATAAACTCTGTGTTTTGCATACTCACAACTGTAAACCTACTTTTCCCCCATTCTTTATTTTGATTCAGTTCAAATGATTATTTCCATCAAGACGGGAACTTTAATTTTCAGAGACAGTTAGAAGTATATTCCGTTATCATGTTAGTGTCCACCCACTTTTAGTACCCTCACCAGTTTTAGCTTCACTGCGAGCTTTGTGGTGCACAAGAAACAAAAACAAACACATGTAAGTAGAAACAAAAACAAAAGCAAGAAAACAACACAGTACAGAAACAAAGGATTGCAGGAAAAGGTAAATCTGTATAGACTGACCTATTTTTCTGGAAGGAACTCTTAAATATATTTAAATGTTTAAAAACTTCAAGTTATAAAATATAATTTAAAAAATAGTACTCTGGATTCTGTAAAGATATTAGGAAGATATAATCAGTAAATTCTGTATTTAGGCTTTAAAATGCTAGCATAAAATTTAAAAAGCTGGTGTCTTATACTTGAGTAACTTTTACTATTGTATTTTCAACAAATATTTCCAAACAAGTTCAAAAATTTAGGCCAGCTATTCTTATACTTATGTATACATTGCTTATCATAAGAATTATCCTTAGTAGATGATTTTATAGAGTAAAACATAATGGACATCACATAACAAAACATGAAACAAAATTTAAAAGCATTGAAATAAAAACCTAGCTTGTTTGATAAAATAAAACACAACAAACAAGCACTATTAAAAGTAACTATATGCTATTTATTTAACTTGAAGTAAATCATACATAAAAATAAGCACTAAAAAGTATGCATGATCAATGATTATGGTTTACCTGAAACCATTATAGTTCATCAGTTAAAGTTATTTTATATACAAAACCATATTATATCTATTTCAGAAATAATTTATTCATTTACTCTTGGCAACAACAACAACAAAAAAATGTTTGTACTTACTAACCAAAAAATAAAATTAAAATAAACTTGCACAGGAAATCATAAGATACAGATGTATACATAAGTGCAAAATATTTAAAGTTTTTCAAAATGTCTATCATATATTTGAGAATTATTTTATAACAGTTGACTCCTAGCTTGACTAGCAATCTAATTCTTTGGCACTGATTAAAGATAAAGTGATCTAAAATTTTGCTGTTAAGATTAGGTAGACTTTCTTAATGAAAATATAATAAAAGCTAATCATTCATTCTCATACTTTAAAGTTTGAAATTAATTAGTCCAACAGACTACTAATATTCAACCATGCACACATATTATTAATTTTATCAGAGGAAATAAAATGCAAAAACAAAGATGAACAGGAAATTAAAGTGGCAAGAAAATGAAAAGATTTTTACTGACCTTAATCCCTTCTCTGATTCTCAGTTAATCTACCAGTTACACCGTAAGGTCAATAATAAAATCATTTTAATTTATTCAGAAAAAAACTGATTTGTCAATTTTAGATTAATTTTATAGCTATGGATGGAGCCCTGGTTTAAAATCTGAAGAAACAAAATCCTGGATGAAAGATTATGAAAAGTGAGGCTCCCACTAAAAGCACAGAGTCCCAGCAATTGTAATGTCAATATAGTCTGACAAAAACAAGTATTAGTACTTACTATGTCTTTTTTGTTTCTCTTAAACACATTGTTTTGAATTGACATGGATGAGTCTAATTCAGTAAGTCATTCACTTGAGCAAAATTAATATTTAAGGATGGATTGATTATGGAAAAACTTATCATAAATCAAATGTTTATGAGAAAATATTGTTTAGTATCCTGATGGGTTTGAACTTGATAAAAGCACCAGCAGAATATGAGTGTACATTTTCCTACAGATCAACATAGTATTGTGATAAATGTTTGAAAGTGGACTTTTCTGATCAAGGCAGTTTTTCAATCCCATTTAGGGAAAAAAAAAAGACAGTATTTGTCTCTTTTCCTTCAAATTTGTTATATGAAAAAATGCTGTTCAACAGAAATTAAATCACTTATGTGACCTATTCTCTGGAGTAATTTCTGGTTTGTGATTGGTTCATTCTTTAGCTGTTGCTCAGCTGTATACACAGTCATCCTACATATTGATGTTCTAAATTAGAATTGTCATGTCCCTCAAGACTTAAGAATCATCATTTTGTATAATCAGTAGTCAATAATTCTCCTTTATTTAGAACTCTAGTTTTTACTCTTTTGATATATTTTGGAGCTCTCAGTGAATTGCCTTAATTTTTTAAATTTATTAAATATTTAAATTAATTTTTTATTTAAAATCTATCATCTTCTAGTCACCTTACAACTTGACAAATATGAACTTATTTTGTTTGACCTCAAGGAAATCATTTTTTAATATTTTATTGATAATACGTTTTATCCTTTAAGCGTATATCATTTATATGAATATATATTAAATTATACAGAATTCATTTATGTATGTATACAAATTGGAGTAATTTACAATGTAATTGTTCTTTTACATGTATGTATGAATTTCAATAGCAGGAAATAACCAGTTTATATAACTTTCAGCTTTAAGAAGTCAGATAAAGCTATATCTTTATATATTTGTTCTGTATTGCTCTTCATTTCTTTTTTATCATTAATAACCACTTTCTCAAACAACATGTTGTAGGAAATATTCTTAAAGAATCATTTAAACTCCCTGATCTTTGGTTCCTGCTATAAATTGATTTTATACACAGCAGTCTATTGAAACCATATAAAGTAGTTTTGTGATTCTAAACCATAGAAATGTATGTGTTCTTTTGCTAAAAGATGAACTTAAACCCTGGTGTGATTCTTTATTCACAGTATTTTTCATGAACATAATAGCAACATCACAAACCCCAGATATAGCACTTGGGTTAAGTGTTTGTGTGACTCTTTTTCTCAGTATGTAATTTCTTCTTCTTCTATATTTCTTTAACTGACTCTCTTAGTCTGGCCTCATTATATCTTACTTTAGCAATGCTTCAAAATGCTGGCATTAGTAAAAAGGCTCTTAGCTCTGAGAGCAAGTGATAAAGGTATAAATTACATGGGTAGATGAAGAAAAGATTTGCCCTAAGACTGTAAACCCATTTTTGCCATCATGATTTGGACAAATTCATTCAGCAAGCTAATGAACTATGAGAAATGAGCTACATTTTAAACACATTGTTTGGCAGAGAATGTTTTCCTAGGCTTGGTTTTATCATTAGAGAGCTGTGGTCTCAAATACTGTGCTAGGGAATTCTGATATGTTTAACTAACCTATCTTGTATTTTTGGAAAAAGTAATAAAAACAGTGAGAATTATCAAAGAAAGCAGCTTGGTCCCTCTGTTGAGAAATCTGATCTATTTAACATGCTTTTATATGACCAATAGCATTTTTCTTTCTGTGTATCTCTTTTTACATAATTTGATTTATCCAAAACAATTTATTGTGGCTGACAGACTTTATAAGAAGAGCCTGCTTGAGAACTGAAACTAATAATGTGGAGAAAAATAATTGCTCGGGACTGACAGTGAGACAGAGGTTTAGCACAATGGTGAAGAAAGGTCCAATCGGGTGCTGGATCCCACAGATTAATAACAGCATAGATCAAACACAGGGCAATGGGAAGGATTACAAAAAGGCTTTACTGATAATTTCAAGCAGGCCAAGAAAGGAGTTCTTTAGGATTTTGAATATTATTTTACAGAAACACGGTGAAAGAGCTGCTCCGTGTCTTCTGTGGTGTCTGAAAGACAGAACCCATCTTCTTTCTACAACAGGGAGATTTTTTTAATCTTTTTTTTTTTGTTGTTGTTGTTAAAATAAGATTATCTGACTTAATGGTAACATGATATGACACTATGCCTACTGAACTACTGTGACCATAATATGTGTATAAATATATAGGTAAGATGCATTTTAACCACAACAAACTTTAATATCATTAAAATTTTTCTAGTTCATTTCCAAGTAATTTATGGAAAATATTTTTAAGTTAGATTTTGTTTTACAGATTTTATTTATTTATTTCCAGAGAGAGGGGTGGGGAGGGAGAAAGAGAGGGAGAGAAGCATCAATGTGTGGCTACCTCTCTCATGCCCCCTACTGGGGACCTGGCCCACAACCCAGGCATGTGCCCTGACTGGGAATCCAGCCTGTGACCCTTTGGTTCAAAGGCCAGGGCTCATCTACTGAGCCACACCAGCCAGGGCAATTTATGGCACATTTAAAAAGACATACCTTCCACCTTCCCATTTCTAATGATTATGAAAATGATGAATGAATGTAAGGAAAAGATGCCTTGTTTTTATCTCCAAGTAACAGCAAATAATATCCTGTTTTAGCTTTTCCTTCAATTACATTAAGTATGTGGTGAGAAAATACTGAGAACACATTATACTTAAAATGTCACAAAGAAACCTTTGATTTTTCTGCATTAGGAAGAAATAATTATTTCTGTTTCACAATTGTGTTAAGCTAATGCAACATTTTTCCTTTCTCATAAACTTTTTTTTTTGATTTGGCTAAAAATAATAATAGTGGCTGATATTTACTGAACAAGTACTCTAAGAGAATTATTTCTTCAGCTCTCCAATAAATCCATCTTCCTGTTCTTACCAAGGAATAGGGTTGTACCTAAGCATGAGGCTTTCTAGCTGGAGAACTGATTTCTCAGCCCAACTTATAGGTGGATACAGTTTGTGTGAATCGATTTTCCCCAAGAGAGAGAATGGCAGTGTGGCATTGAGGGGCCCAGCTCTGTGAGACTGTGGCCTCTCCCCTAAATTCTGTTTTTCTGGCTTGCCGGGCCACACTCTGAGAACCGTGTGCTGATTGCTACACTTCATAGAAAACTGTTATGGGAAAGAAATATGCTCTTTGTTTCTTTTTTATGTTACAATATTGCCTTGATTTTAAAAATGTAATAGCTTACTGAACCTTTTATTCCAGCTAATAAGTTAACCATACATCATATAACCTTCTATAAACTCTATAATTTAACCATCAAAATATTTAAATATATGAGTACTTTTATTGTTACCCTTTTTAGAATAAAGAACCTTAGTTTTATTTAGATGAAGCAGTTTGCTCCTGTTAACCCTGCTACTGCCATATATCAACTCTAAAATGCACATTTTTTTCATATCATAATATCTCTGATAACAAGATGCATCTTGAAATAATTAGTATCTTACAGGTCATCTACAGAACTTGTGTATTTATGCATCTATGGGGTGACAAAATAACAATGTATATTTATTTTTTAAAAATGAAGTCTTGCCCTGGCTGGTGTAGCTCAGTGGACTGAGCGCGGGCCTGTGAACCAAACAACCGCGGTTCGATTCCCAGTCAGGGCACATGTCTGAGTTTCAGGCCGGTTCCCAGCAAGGGACGCACGAGAGGCAACCATACATTGATGTTTCTCTCCCTCTCTTTCTCTCCTTCCCTTCCCCTCTAAAGATAAATAAATAAAATGTTTAAAAAATAAAAAAAAAATGAAGTCTTAAATTTGCTAAAATAAGTAAGCATGGTTGTAGGTATTCCAAAGCTAGGCAGGCCTTAAAAAATGATTTCAACATAACACAGAACAGTATTTAGGAAGAGTAGTTTTGAGTTTTCCACGTTGATTTGATTCTGTTTATTTTCAGTTTCCCTTAGCTCTTCTAATTTTTACTTTAATAAATAAATGACTTTTAATCTTCCAGCATAAATAAACTACTCTTCTGAAATTTGGAAACATGACAGGTGGGAAGGTTGTTGCAAGTTTTAAAAAAATATATATTTTCTTGTTTCCGGAGATATGTCCTGCTGTAGCAGAATTAAAAAAATAAGACAAAAGGTGTGGCTGGAAAGTACGATGTGTTTGAAAAAGAATCTCAGTCAAGTGTGCACAGCTCCCCGACTAAGCTCCTGCCAAAGTGATAATGCATTCTTCCTTTTTCTTTCCTTCCCTTTTCCTCTGATGCCTCCCCCTCCCTCTGACTTCCTTTCTCTCCCCCCTCTTTTGTATTTCAGAGGGAGAAAGAGAAGATTCACCCTTTTCATGTAAAAGATTTTGAAAGAATCAGAGGTGGTAAGACTAGGTGATAAGCTTTATGTATTGAATAGATTAGGCAATCCTTGAAGAAAATAGTTTATGATATTTTGTCTCTGTACTCTAGACTTTGGTATAGAGCCTACTACCTACTAACTCTTGAGAGTTTGTTAAATTGCACTGCATTTTGGAATAACAGGGCAGTAATTTTTTTTCAAGTACGTAATTCAGTAATATTGATCATCTAGTAGGTACCAATCCAAATTTCTGGCAGAAGGTGAGTACCTGCAATATCGGGGGGACCATTTGTAAAGTATTTGATTGTATGATCACTATTCTGTGCACTTCAAACTAACACAAAATAATATTAAATGCAGACTTTAATTAAAAAATAAAATAAAAAAATAACAAAACTTTTCTGGCAAAGTCCAAGTATGAGGAACACAGACACACATGCACATTGGAGTCTATCCTAAAGGTGATGATTATCCTTGTAATTATATTAAAAAGAAAGACTAACATTTTCCATTGCATATTTCTCTTAGTGTTGTTAATTTCCTTCATAAATTTGGACTGTGCTAATTAAAAAAGAAAACCCCTGATAATAAACTTTATGTGACTTAAACATATAGACACACGATTTCAAAATAGCCATTTTTTGCTTCAGAATATCTCTTCTAAAGACATTATCCTGAAAATACATTAGAAAATATGTTTTAAACATAAGTGTTTACAACTGAATTTTATGAAGCAAAAAAATGGAAACAATCTCTGATTATGTAAATACAAGTAACTATATCACACTAAGGGGGTACTTGTGCTTAAATTTTGGTAATTTTTTTTCTCTTAATTTTATTTTTTGTGATAATAAAAGTCTGTTATGTATAGATATTTCTACTAGAAATTGTATAGGGATAATGAGATATGATACAATAATGTTTCTTTTAGGATTTATGAAAGCCCACTACAATGCAACACAATTTATAAGAATTATTACTTTATTATTCACTACAAGCCTATTGGCTATTTTGCTGTTATTCCTATTTTATTGCCTAGTAAACAGTCCAAACAGATGAAATTATAAAAACGCTACAAAGTAGAGAAACCAGGGCTGGAACCCAAGTAAGTTCAGAACTGTGTCTTGACCAATAGGTTACATTATTTCCCCTGGTAAAGATGAACAAGTAATGTCTCTATTTTCAAATAGTAGGAAAAATAGTATATACATACGGGACAATGTTAACTACTGTCTCCAAGTGAAAGTAAACATCAGTTTGGACTGGAAAAGACAAAAGATTCCTCTCAGTCAGGCTAGGGGAGAGAGGGTGGGCTGGCACAGAACATGAAAACTACTAAGTTAATAGGAAATGTATTTTCCAAGATCCTAAAGCAGCTTCAAATGTCCTAATGATCTCCTTTTTGAGTGATTGCTGCTTTCTTACTAACTGCATTCTTTGCTGTTTGTATTTAAAACTAGAGGTACCCAATTACTATGTCATTTTCACTTGATGAGAACACACAAATGCCTACTTAACACCCACTCTTCTTAACGTTGCCTCAAACCAATCCCTACTTTTTCTTGACTTCTTGAAATCATTTCATGTGAAGCCAAACCTTACAGAGGACACTCCCTATAATGTCATTCTCCTTGCAGCAAAAGCTGTCACTCAGATTATGAATTTGTCCCTATGGTCTTTGACCACATAGGTGTAAACTTTCCCCCATAGATTGCCTTCATACAAAGCAGAAAGTGATAAACGCTGTTAAACAAGTTGAAACATTCAGTACTGGGAGCCCTGAAGAAGTGATCACATTTGAGTGAAAGGGTCTAAGAAAGTTTATCTAGAGTGCTTCTTGACCCATTTGATTGTGTCAGTGTATTTTAGAATCAATGAACAGTTTGAACCTGAAAAGGATATTGTCAGAAAACTTCAAAACATTGTGTTTGGTTTGAGTTAGGTTTAAGGATACTAGATCTGGCAAGGAAAGTTGGACACACAATGTGGAATGTCTCAATTACCACAAAATAAAAGGTAGACATAACGTTAGTAGGTAATGAAGTTGGACACAGAGGCCTTTAAAAAGTGTATGATGGCCAGAACTTCGGACAAGGACAAGAATGGATTGGACATGGGAACTTCAAGAGGGGGAGAACTTTCAGCTAGGTATTGCAATACTGCGAGTGAATGTGCAAGAAATGGGCCAGTGCCGGAATGCTTGAAGTAAGCAAATATATGTGTGTGAGAATATTTGATAAAAAAATAAAAGAGAAGGAACCCCCCAAAATGTGCTAAGATTTTTAGTAGAAGACCAAGGCAGACTCAGAATTTGCCAATATTACCAAAGAGGGGAAGGTGATGAACTTGTTTGATGGACTGGTTAGGAGCAGGCATTGCACTCGGAGCCACAAGCTAACATCTGGACGTAAGTGTCTAGAAGAAGAGGAGAGTGTCTAAATGAGAAAGGACAATTTGAAGGTGGGTCATATAGAAGTGAATTTGAAAGCACATCAACAGAGAATATTAACAAAAGAAATAGGATGAAATGAGAGGAATAAATCCATTCAGGGGCCACAGTTCAGGGGAGAATGAGTAACAAAAAAACTGGTGAATAATAGAATAAAAATTATATATATCCTATAAAGACTTTGAGGAAGAGTGCTCACTTTGGCAGCATATATACTAAAATTGGAACGATACAGAGAAGATTAACATGGCCCCTGTGCAAGGATGACACACAAATTCGTGAAGTGTTCCATATTTTTTTATCTCACCTTTAACAGGAACCTAATGGAACTGGAGAGCATTATGCTAAGTGAATTAAGCCAGGCAGTGAAGGACAAATACCATATGATCTCACCTTTAACAGGAACCTAATCAAAAAAACAAACACACAGGCACAATATAACCAAAGACACTGAAATTGAGAAGGGGTTGATAGTCACCAGAAGGGAGAGGGGAGGGAATTTCAGGAGGAAAGGGGAAGGGTTTGGAGCAACAAGTATAAAGGACACATGGACAAAAACTAGCAGGGGTGGAAATGGGAGGGAGGTAGGGAGGGCTGGGGTGGTGGGCTGGAATGGGAGCAAAAGACAGAAAACTGTACAAGAACAACAATTAAAATAAATTTTAAAAAAAGACTTTGAGGAAGAAAAAAGTTGGAAACAATATTATATAGTGCATTTAGTGTGAGGAAGAAGAGAATGAGATTTGTTGGTTATGAAATCCCCGATGCCCCGCTTAGAAAGTCCTAAGGTATTCTAAATTTTGTTCCAAATCTCTGTTTGCATTCTGCCTCCCCAGGACAAAATGCTAATGAAACATTAGTATATTTAAATATATAGAATTTGTCCCAAATCATACCCCTTCCAAATTTCTCACTTATGTTCTTTAAGTACTGTAGTTCTTTGAAGTTAGAATTTCCTATGAATAATGGCCCTGGAAGAATGTAGCAATTCAGTGCAATATTAAATGAACACAGACATGTGTTAGAAATTAAAGACCAGTGGTGCTTGGTAAGATCATCCGAAGCAACTGCCTGCATTCAAAGCACTGTGTTATGTCCACTGTTCTATGAATTCATTACTTAAGGACAACTGATTTCCTACATAACTTTAAACTTTCGAGGTCATTTCAACCTAAACAGTATGCATATAATACAGTTAGACCATGGATAACCTCATGACTGTTTCATCTATAACCTCTCCTCAGCACCACATCTGATTTATTGTAGCTTTATTGCTGCTCACTTACCACATAGGAGAAATGCCAAACAGGTTAATTTTTCCCATGAATGCAAGCACTTTTCTCATTTGTCATATTTGCCAATTTTTCTTATTCTTAATACAGGAATGCCATTTTCAACACAAGAGCTATGAAAACTTCTAAGACTTACCTTTTAGCTGTAGTCATTCTGGGACCTGCCAAGAGCACCTGTAAGGACAATGCTGGGTCAATGACTGCAATCACATCCTGCCTCTCCCAGACGTTTGCCATTTAATCCCCGGCTTAGCTCTGAATGGTCTCTTGATTTTAAACCACTTGTGGGAGGATTCACTGACTTCTCACGTAAGAGTCAATTTTACTAATTTTTCCAGAGTGTTTGACGTATTTGAAAGAGTCAACTTCCCTTCACTTTAAATATCATTTTCACCAGGTAATCGTTACTCTATTAATTTAAGTGGGAAAATCCTCCCTGATGTTCTCTGTACACTTTCAAAAGTATTCTGTTGCCTTGCCCTAAGCATGCTGCATTCTACAACATTCTCATTGCTGCGTTCTTCAGTTTATCTGTGGTACATTATAATCATCTTCATTTTTTTTCCTGCAGGCTGTTCTTTTCTACCTCAAATACTTTCTTACAATTCACTTACTCCTTACATTCTGAACTCTTCTATGGCAACTGTATAATTGGTTAAAAAAAAAAGTAAAATAAATAAAATAAAATAAAATAAAATAAAATAAAATAAAATAAAATAAAATAAAATAAAATAAAAAAGGGCCCATAAGTTGGGCCCAGATTAATTTTCTATTACCTGAAAATGAATAACAATGAGAAAAATTTTGTTTTTCAAAACACATGTGAAGAAATTGCTCTTCTAAATATCTAATAAGTATCTTTTAACACTGATGAATTGTATAGGAGACCATCCTGCATGGTGTAGGCCCAGCTCCCACTCGGAAAGGCTGGTGGAAAATGAGGTCCAGTGCACAGGTCCCACGCCCACAGATAGGTCCTCCCACAGGGAATCAGGCCTGCATTGTACCTAGGCCGCTTTGAAACTTGCTTTTTTGCTACAACTCCCTCACCCTTAATTGAGGCAGCAAACATTTACTGAATATCTTTAAAGTAACTTCCTAAAATCTATGCTAAACCTCCCAAGGACAAGTGTAACCAGTCCAACCACTTTTCCCTTTACACTTGCAAATATCCTTCTTTTTTGATTTAATTAGCAACATCCTCTCCTTTGTTTTCTGTGAAAGGGAACTTGTACCTAGTAAATTGAGGACCATCTTCAATGTAATGTGCCCAGAAAAACAATAAAAGCTTGTCAAGGCAATGGGTCAGGGTGCTCTCCTCTGGAGAGAATGGCTGTGCTATCCCTTTTCCTACACAAGACTCAGGACTCAGTAGTCCATGTGAATTCATCGCGTCTCGTCCACAACGCCATGGACACTGCTGGCTGGTGTCTGCATCAGAACTGCATTACTCTCAATCCATACAAAACTATTTTAAATTTTAATGAAACAACAACTTTTTTCCTGTGTTTTTTTCATTTTGTTTGCATCAAATTGCACCTACTTCCCTGAACATACTACTGGAAACTTCCTTGCATTTCTCTAGAAAGCTCCTCTCAAAGCTCACGCTACTGAATTTTGACATTTATATTCTGCTATGGATTGAATACTATCATCTTGGAGGTGTTTTAGAAGGGGGTGTTCGAGGGGGTGATTAGATCATGAGAGTAGAGTCCTTATTGATGGGATTAGTGCTCTTATAAAAGAGACCCTGGAGAGATCTCTTCCCCTCTCTTTTCACCAGTTGAGGATACAATGAGGAAATGCCTGTCGGCAACACTGCAAAGGGCCTGCACACTGATCTCACACTTCCGGGCTCCAGAACTGTGAGAAGTAAATTCCTGTTTTTACAAGCACTCGATCTATACTTTGTTACAGCAGTCCTAGGGCAGGAGGACATTTTCATAAATGTGTGTCTAACGTGCCGAGTTCCCAGGAAGACTTTCCAACATTTCATCCCTAGTTCTCAATCCTGTCCTGAGTCCCTACTGCCTTTTTTTTTTTTTTTTTTTTTACGTTTCCATAGTATTCCTCTTGTGTTAAGTGAAAATAACAACGTTATGGAAAACATGAGGGCCACACAAGGAACCCTGATATTTTATTTTATTATTTTTTAAGATTTTATTTATTTATCTTTAAAGGGGAAGGGAAGGAGAGAGGGAGAGAAATATCAATGTATGGTTGCCTCTCATGCATCTCCTGATGGGAACTGGCCTGCAACCCAGGCATGTGCTCTGGCTGGGAATCGAACCATGATCATTTGGTTCCCAGGACCTCACTCAATCCACTGAGCTTCACCAGCCAGGGCGGAACCCTGGTATTTTAAAATAATATCTGGCCTCTCCTATCAATTCACAGTCTCTTAAACTTAGATTTATCTCCACTATCAGTTTGCTGTCTGTGCTTTTGCCTGAACTCATATTGTATAGTGTCTAGTTTGCTATAAACATCGGCAGTACCATGAAGAATATTTTCAACATTTCTTCAGAAGGAAACAAAATCTACTTTTTCTGCTCAATGCTCATACCACCCAGGGAGCATCATTTTTGTCATACCTGTTATTTGGAGAGCTGTATTTTCTCAGGATAATTGGTGTCCCTGGGGTAATTTCTACCTATAACTTCTCCCAACAATACATCCTAAAAAAAAACCCCACAAAACACACACACAGTATTTTTGAACACCTGTATTAATATAGAATCATATCACTTTCTTTACTACACTCATTCATGCCTTTTTCTCTTCAAATACTTTTCCAAACAACTAGTGAGGAGGACATGGATGTCAAACACAGGTTCACTGTTTACTAGTGTGTCTGCCCTTTGGATGGGAAATTTTATGAGGGGTCAATGAGTTGATTTGTCTTCGTATGCCTCAGTAAAACTGATGCAGGGTGCAGCCAGGAGGGGGGCCCCCAAAATAGGGATTTGGAATGGGCCCAGACCTCACGGTGTCCAGGAAATATTAGAGGGACATATAAGATGTCTTCACCCCTTCCCCCACAGGTATGAGTTGGGGGAAGGGACACATGGAGCAGGGACATGCAGAGCTGCTAATCCATGGCATGGTCATTTAACATATCTATAGCCTTTGGCTGGTGGCTTAGATGTGTTAAATAGCTGTGACCATGCTCTGAGCCAGGGGGGATGGAAAGGACTCCCCCCCAAGGCGTGACTGGAGGAAGAACCCCAAGTCACAGCGCCTGCGTGGGAGCTTGGAGAAGATTGGCTCCAGAAAATGGGGACACACCTGCCCAGACTCATGATGGCATCCCCAAAAACTTGGAATATATGGGAATGCTGGCAGGTATAACTGATTGTAGGAGGAGTCGGAAATGGGGGTACAGAAGAGATTTGGCGCCGGGATTTAAACGGAGAAGCGGCAGCCATTGAGGGAAGAATCCATGTGCTTTCCCGAGAGTTAGGATCCTCACAGCCCTGTAAGGGAAAATCACCATGTGGCTTTGCCAGAGTGGGGACCCCTTCCCCACAACTTTGGTAGAAGAAGGACCACTCAGCTTTGGGGTGCTCCCTTTGGCTGTGTGGCCTGGGAGCAAGAGAGACTTCCTGAAAGAAGGGTGAAAGAACTCTTGTCAGTAGGCCATGAGAAGGTGCCACATGGCTTCAGATTAACCAGAGATCCTGCCTGGACAACGACACAGCTGACGGTGTCAAGAGTCTGGATCCTGACGTGTGCTTCTCTTCCTTGCAATTACGGTACCCTGACTTAGGGCAGAGGGAGATAGGAAGCACTGTGAGTGTCTGTGGGTATCCTAAAGGACTTTGATATTTTAATGAAGTTAAGTCACAACTTTAACTCTGTATAGCATTAAATAAACATTTCCTTTCCTTTTCACAAATCTCTGGCTTTGAGAAGCATCTTTCCATAAGGCGGCGGACAATAACGGACCTTCTGTTGCTCTGTAACAAAACTAGCAATAGATTTCTTTATTGCTAATTATTCTTAATTTTTGTATTAATAAGTTGCAGCTTTTGAAATCATTGTAGATGCCTCTATATTGCTGAAGAAGCCAGGACAACAGATGGTAAACTATACTGTAGGCTGTATAAACATCCAGAATCTTCTGCTCCTAAGAAGAGGATTAAAGAAGTACATTGAGGACTGATCTCAATGGATAAGCTGGCAATGATGTGTTAATATACTGGAATTTGGAGTGTTTCAAAAATCTGGGAGATTTTTTCCCCTTAGCCTGCAAATTAAATCTTACCATGTTCACTAAGGATCTCTTATATAATCTATTTATATGTAAAGTTACATTTTAATAAGAAAGAGGGACCCCCACAGAAAACACCTGTCTGATAGTAATTATACTAATAGAGTTCAAAGTGTTGAACTTGTAATTCACTGATTCTACATACTGATGAGAGCTATGAAGAATCTGAAATATCATGTGAGTTTAAATGAACGTGCTTAGCCAAGCTAATCTTGTTTTGAAGTTCAAATTCAACAATATTAGTATCTAACAACCTAGAGAAAGCTCTTCTTTTTAAGCAACACAGAAAAGTCAATCCCTGCTTTGGTAACATTTTGTATTTAAGAACATTAAACTGTAAATAGCACTTTAAGGTCATGGGTTTCTTGAGGTCCTTCCTTCTTTTTATTCACATATATGAAAAACTTCAGATAATATAAATCCATCTATGAGTGAAGGGAAACAGAGGGCTGGATTGACAGGCATTTAGCTCATTTCAGGGTAAGCATGTCCAACCTTTGCCCTTTAAGCCCAGTCTTAGCTGCTTTCCTAAGTGCTGATGAAGAAAAGATATGATCATTGATTCCCATTCACCCATTTCCTAATCTCCCTACCACTGGATAATGGTTCAGACTAAAACATGTCTGAGTATATTTGATATTCATAAATACTAATATAAGAATCACAAACAATAAAGACATACAAATAGAGAGAAACATATGAGATACCATAGCAGATGAGTTCACTTTTTTTAAAGGTAGATTAAGATTTTCTTTATTCATTTTTAACACACCAGTAAGGAATCTGGAAGAGAGATGAAATCTCAGGTATTTTCTGAGAGTAAGGAAAATTCTACCAAAATAATTGTGGCCAATTTCTCTAAACAAATAGCTACATCTTATACCTTATTGTCTTCTTGAAGTCAGAACCAACTAAATCCTGAGTTTCCATAAAATTGAACTAAATCTCACTGTTGTTTATTTGGCAAATCCTTCTATGCTTATACTAATAAAATTTTAAAACATTATTAACTATTTGAAACAGAAAGATGTGATCTCTCATTTCTATACTTTATGTAATGACCATTATATAACATTTCTTCTTGGCATTCGCTCATTTGTGATTTTTTTAAATCGAATAACTTCCCACAGAGTAAATGGTTTTACTTAAACACTTCCCAACATTCTAAAAGATACTGTGGTCGAAAAGCAAGAAAACCGCCGGTAAAATTTTGATACTTAGAAAAAGTTCACCTGAATTATTATATTTTTTGCTCTATGTTTTTTCTTTTGTAATTTTTAGGAGCAACTTAATTACCTGTATACCACATTGTTCTTTCTCTTCTTCTGAACAGGGTCAGGGTGGGAAGCAGGCTGTGGAAGAGTTCATGAGAATACAGGTGTATGCAGTTAATATCTATACGAGCTACCCCTTCCTACCAGCTTGTGCGCTAGGCAATGTTCTAAGTGCATATGTACATTTCCACATTTCCTCTTCATCTAGAATCGTAGGGTACAAGTGCTTATCCTCATTTTATAATTGAAGAGACTGAATATAAGAAAAATTAAGAAATGGCCCCAGAGTTACATGCAGACGTAAGGTAGTGTGAAGCTAGAGTCTATTACAATATCCACACTATCCTTTTGGTAGAGTCAAACAAACAAATGAAAATCCCAAAAATCTCCCACAGGAAAATTTGTATTGTTGAAGCTGATACTAACAGTTTCTGTGAATTCTCAGGACATTTATAGGCCTCTGGTTATTTAAATTTATATAAATTAAAAACAGAATATTTGACATATTTATCGTCAAACTCTTGTTCATACTACTTACTGTTGTGTAATGTTTAATTGTAATTTTGGTTAGTGTATACTAGTATTTATAAGTGCAAGTGAGTGTATAGTATAGTATTTATATATTATTTATTATATATGAATAAAATATAACTATATATTATACAGACCCATCCCAATATATAGAAAATATAAGGTGTGCATAGATGTAATTACAATAGTGTAAATATGAGAATAATGCATAAATTAATTAAGTATTGATCTAAATATTTGATGATCACATTTTTATTTTATTTTATTTTGTTAAGATTTTATTTATTTATTTTTAGAGATCAGGAAAAGGAGAAAGAAAGACAGGCAGAGAAACACCGATGTGTGGTTGCCTCTCACATAGCCCCTACCAGGGACCTGGCCCACAGCCCAGGCAGATACCCTGCCTGGGAATCAAATGGTGACCTTTTGGTTTGCAGGCTGAAATCAATCCACTGAGCCACAACCAGCAGGGCTGCATTTAGATTTTATGTGATAACACTTATCTGTGAATAAATTTCTTCGAATAATGTCGAAATCATTATGAATATATATTTTAAATTGTGTTGTGATTATTCTGTACATTCATAATTAACTTCCTTTCATTTTAATTTGATACTATACAGGGTCCAGCAGAAGTAATGCCTGCTTGAGTGTGGTTGGTAGGGTAATAATATGGATATAATAATTTATAGTTTTAATTTGAACATTTCACCTAAAATGTCTTATGGTGTACTTGAGTGTGATATTGTTATGTTGTTACAGATTTACATGCTTATTAATTTGTAAAAAGAAAGGTCATTACTGGCACCTGCTGGTGTAGATCAGTGGATTGAGAGCAGGCCTGTGAACCAAAGGGTCACCGGTTCTATTCCCAGTCAGGGCACATGCCTGGGATACGGGCCAGGTCCCCAGTTGGGACCATGTGAGGGGCAACTGCACATTGATGTTTCTCTCCATCTCTTTCATCTTCCCTTTCCCTCTCTCTAAAAAATAAATAAAACTTTACCAAAAAAAGGGGCCATTATTTATGCATGAACCTGTATATGATAGCAGTATAACTTAAGTAAACGGCATTTTATAAGACATAATTTTAACAAGGAATCATCTTCATCATAACCAATAGAAGTAGATTATTATCATTTTTAACTTTCATGTTCACAAAGTTTTTATTTGATCTTTTGTTTTTAAGATAGTTTAAAATATTTATGTTGGAAAATAAAAAAGACATGTAGATAACATATACTGGAAAGTCTATGATACAAAAAATATTGTGTAAAATGAGTCACTGTATCCTTGGAAAAGTATAAATTTTCCTACTTCTCAGTTTGAGAATGGTTTATTTTTTCAGAATTTCCCTTCTCAAGATATTGTCTCTCATCGCAAAACAAAGTAGGTCATTTAGCATGTGTTCATCATAGATGAAATAAATGATGCTACTGCCGATTTCTGCAGGTTCCTCTAAATTACCCTGGTTTGATTTTATATTACATTTGTAAGACAAATACACAGTTAAAATAAGCTTATACAAAGCAAATTTTTAAACTTATAAATAGTTCCAATAAATCTTTCATTACCAAACATTTTTATTTAAATCAGTATTGAGGAAAAGAGGAAAAGAATAAAATGAAAGAAATTATTTTCTTATTTGTATTAAAGTTTTAAGAGTGAGGACTACATTAATTCTATTTTCTGCCATTTTAGAGTACTGTACATATTATCTAATTATTTTGTTTAGTTAATATTTTGTAGATTTATAGATCAAGATTTAGAAAATCTAAATCATTATGTTAAAACAATATTGCCCTTAATCTGTATTTCAAACTTTATATAAAGTTGCACACATATTAAGTGGCATTTTGAGTATACACTGGAAATTACTTCCTAAAGGAATGTGTTAAATTAGCATTGCATGGTAATCAAGCCATCTGTTATCCTAACTGCATTACATACATTTTAGCTTTAAAACCCAGTAAAAATAAGTGTATATTAGGTATGCATAATCTGACAATTTAAGTCCAGAGATTTGGAAATATATACACATTTAGTAAATGGAAAACTGTGATTCAGTCCCACACTGTGATCTCTCAGCCTCTGAAACCAATATCACATTCCTTGGCCTATACTGAGTATATTATTCTATAATATTCGTTTCCGAATTCATCTCTTTGCCTCTTCATGTAACGTCGCCTTCTCCCGCATGCACGCAACTTTTGTCTCATTCAGTCCATTCTGGTGCTCCCTCCAATTTTTTCCCCATTTTGCACTTAATTTTCATCCTCTCCATTTCCTTTCCCTAATTTTTAGAGATGAAACTAAATTTGTTTTATTAAAAATATATGATTTATTAATTTATAAGATAATAATTCTCATATATTTGAAAATCTAATATAGGTCCATAACTTGTTTTCTTGTAAACCTATGGTTTGTCACTCTTTATGATTTATTCTGATAGGCTTTATAATAGATGAAATAAAAATGATTGAATTAGGGCATAAAAAGGAAATTGGAGATCAGTAAATCTCATCTATCTGCCCACATATCCCCCTCCCCTTAGTTCTTTTACGACATTCTTAAGAATCTGTAGTCTTTGTTAACATTTTCCAAGAGGTATAAATCCAAGTTTATTCATTATGCCCAAGAAATTTCTGGAGATATTTACAAATATCTATCAAAAAGTAAATTATTTCAATATGAGTCCATTGGTTTTCAGAGAGGATATGTGTCTCACAGGTGTGAGTCATTCCGAGATGGAAAAGGACAAGGGATTATTAGGCAAGAGCAACTGATCCCTTTATTGCAATGAATAAGAAATGAATAGAAATCAAGGAGAAAAAGAGGACTTGTCCTATGCTTCCTATCATCTTGATGACCTCTTATCATCTTGATAACATAAGATACATTTAAGACTCTTTATTTTTTTTCTCAGTTAAGAGAGAAGTCTTTGGGTTTGAAAACCGAGCAATTTTCTAATATTCTGATAGTAGGCACTTTATTTAAACAATTTGTATTGCATTTTTACCGTCTGCAAATTGGGGCTATCACTGATATTCACCTCTAAGTTTCTGTGTGTGTGGAGTTCAAATGTGTAAATATCTGGAAGGTGCTTTAAAAAGTATATGAAATAGAGTAAGCACTCCATTAATAGGACCTATGTTTAATTTTGATGTAGTATACCTAAGATCTGTGAGCATTCTTATGAGCATATTAATTATTGTTACATAAATTTCCCCTTTATTATAGTTGTATAAAAATTAGTTTTTAAGATATATTCAATTATGAAAATGCTATTTTTATGTATTTCAGTGTAACTTTATTTCTGCCTTTGCTTGTTTGTTTTAATCTACCCCTATATTTCTAAGGTGCAGTTCCTCTGCTTCACCACAAAAAAAAATAATGGAAATTGACTTTCACTCATGACTCTAAACTTTCAGTCCTATTTCAGTCACCACCATATTGTCAGACATTTCCCCTAGAATCAAAATCAGACTGGAAAAGCGTTGCACTTTATGTCCATAATATTCTGAGAGATGAAATGCCACCGTATTAAATTAAGAACTTGTCAAATATTCTGCTTTCAATATAGTAAAAGATGTTTAGATAGTTCAAATGAAATGTAACAAATAATCTAGCTATTTGAGAATTTATTGTGCTTCATTCACATAAGAAATGTATATTTGGGAATTTATAATTTTGTTCTTTGACAATCATAGCATAAATAATAATACCTTTTTAAAATCAGTAATATTCACACCCAAATCACAATTGTATTTCCTTTACATGTGATTTTTATAAATTTTTTATTTCTCGATTGACCATTTTTAGTAAATGTACTGATGTCTACAGGATGTACATAAAATTTTCATATAAGCTTTAGTCTGACCCACATAACTAAAATAAATAAATAAATAAATAAATAAATAAATAAATAAATAAAGCGATGCTCTTTTCCCCTGGCATGACTAAATATTAAATTCCAGAATAAATATTCAATTCTAGAGAAGGCACAGCTACAATGACGGATGAGTGGTGGCCAAGAGCTGAGGGTGTTGAGAGAGGACAGCTACGAAAAAGGGCATGAGACAACAGTTCGTGATGAATAAAATATACTGTATATGGTTATTTAATTGTGCTGGTAGTTATAGAAATATATATAATATACATATATACGTAGTTATAGAAATATGTATATGCACAATTTAATGAATTTTAACATAAATATGACCAAAAAGTAATTTATTTGTAAAAAGGTGTGTATTCTTAGATGTTTAAACTTCAGTCACCTTCAAAGTACTCTCCATTTGATGCGATATACCTATCAAGATGTTTTTTCCACTGCTCAAACAGTTTTTGAACTCATTGATTTTGATAGCTTGTAGTGTTTCTGCCATTTTTTGTTTCATTTCTTGGGGCAAGATCAGGTGAATAGGGAGGGTGGGGCACAGGTGTCATGATGTTTTTGGTAAAAAACTGCTTAACACGCACCATGGTGTGGGTAGGTGAGCTCATAAATCACGCATTATGAAATGGGCAAATGAGTTAAAAGTCTTGAAATAAAATTCACTGAAGCTGAATGCAGTCTCTAACAACAATACCAGCTGGTACATGGATACAGATGGGTTTCTAGAACCTAACCTAACAGGAGAAGTATGTACACTAAGAGTCCCACCCTCCAGAAGCTGTTTGAAGAAAAAAATTATATGTATGTGTATGAGTCAAAATTCATTAAATTGTATTCTTAAATCAGTGATGGGTAACATTTTGAGGGGATAGCTCAAAAAGGCTAATAACTTCTTAAATAACAAAAATCATAACATCTACTATGCAATTATTTAAAGGAGAACCTGCTCTGCTCAAAGTCCTGCGGAGGATTCAATCTTAGGTGATCAAGTTCTTACTACGAGTTCTTGCCAAAATTTGCAGACAGACAATCCATGTAGAACGAAGACCTTCAATCTTAGGTGATCAAGTTCTTACTACGAGTTCTTGCCAAAATTTGCAGACAGACAATCCATGTAGAACGAAGACCTTCATGTTGACCTATCTATTCCAAGCTTGGTAATTTAAATCAGATTATTTCAACTCTTACATCTGGTCAGCAGGGGAATAACAATTTAAATTCAAAAGCAGGCTAGAGTCAGAGTGGCTGAGCATGGAGTTTTAAAGTTTTGTTAATCTCCATAAAGATTATTTCTGAAATTCTCGTAACTGCTTTAAACACACATCAATGTCCAGGCTCCTTGAAACTTTCCATCCCTATGATTATTGTTCTTCGTTTTCTTCTCCTTGTTTCCTCCACCTTGTCCAAAATGTATCATTGAACAAATTCTATTTCCTCTTCCTTGAGATAGCAAAAGTAAATTTATCTTTTTGCAACAACAACAAAAAAAGGGCCTAAAAGAACTTGGATTATATAGGGTCCAGCACACATACCATCCCTTTTATATTACATAAAAATCTTTTATTGCAAAATCATAAGCATGTAATTCTGTAACATAACAAAATCACAGTCAAGCACACCATATTTCATTTTAAATGAAATGTTCAAATTACTGTCCATCTCTTGAGAGACATTCACGTACCCTGCCAACCACACTCAAGCAGGTGTTACTTGTGCTGGACCCTGTACATTTATTATGCAATCTAACATTCATATCAATAAATCCATCCTACTTTTTGTCTTGGCCAATGTTTTGGAGATTATTTTGGGATGCTATGAATAATTTGATAATATTTCAGTGCCTGAATTTATTTCATAGAGCACATTTTCTAAAAAGTTAATGGTATCAAATCTACAAAGCAGGGGCAGTTTCTATGTCTCTGTGGATTCATTATATAACTACTGAGCACAGCTCAGAGGTCTACCATTTGCTGATCAGCAATTTCCTCTCCCACATTAAATAAAATATGATAATCTGATACTAGTCATTTATACCGGTTGAGTAATGGCACACCTCATGTTCTAATAATGTGCTAAGTTTTACAAAATTCACTGCTTTCCATGCTTTACAGATTAACGCATTTGATTTCCCAACGGTCCCTTTAACACTTGAGGAAACTAAGGAAAAAGGAAGTTCATTGACTTGTCAGAGGACTAGCCCAAAGGAAGTCATGCAACTGGTATTCTAAAGCAAGATGTAGAATTCCAGACTCCAAAGAAAAACACAGCATTTCCATAAATTAAACAATGTGATTTACATGAAAAAGTAAAGTACAATATGATAAATACTTCTATATAATAAATGAATATTTTACTCAAAATTTGTGAAGTTTAGCTGATTATTTGTTACAAAGCACATATAAATTTATTGTTGGATTCACATGTCCATGTCCATAAACACATTTCCTCTTTCACATTTACTGATTTTTAGGGAATATTTTATATCTAAAACAACTATTGAGATCTCTAAAGATCAACATTGGTTCTCTCCAAAAAGATAAAAACAGAAAAATCAAGACAGTAAGATACAGGTAAAATAGTAATTTTAAGCAGGAGAAATTTTTAAGTAAAAAACTCTTTTCTTCTTCAAAAACGTTTGTGTACTTCATATGTTGAAACTTCCTGAGGACACATGAACACCTGCTAGGATTCATTTCATTCTGAGACACTTTTCTTTTTAGTTGCACATTTCTGCCGTTCGTTTCAAGCATGATTTTAAACTTTGTGTTTTCACTTTTAAATGAAAATTCTTCCTACTCTTTTTGATATGCTGCTCACCTTTTATTCCAACTCTAGTGAATACTTCCTCCCTAGTCTCCTTTGCCTTTTTTTTTTTTTTATTCTCCCAAAGGCATTTCCTTGAAATGTAATATACAACTTTAATACATGCTTTTTTTCCCATAAACCATCAAATTTAAAATCCTTTGTACCTGTGATCTGATTTCTCTGATTCTTTCCCACTTTAAACAATTACTGTATGGTTATGAAACATACATTTAAAATAATTCCTTTGTGTTGAATTTTCTGGTTTAGACAATGTAATTGACCTCTCGTCAACCAGGAAATCTTTTCAGTTTATTTTTAGCTGTATTTGTCACCACCAGCTGTCCAGGTAGTTAAAAATTTCCCCCGGGAAACACAGTTAAACAGTGTTAGTGAGTGTTGGATTTCAAGCATGAAATTCACAGCATCGGAAGCCACGCTGCGGGTGTAGTGGCTCCGCGTCTAGCCGTGGACCCATATTGCTCTTGCTCTGCTTTCCCATGAATGGAAAGATGTTAGCAAACTATGACCCACATCATATAAATATGAGCCCCTCTTTTATTAAATTATGTAATTATGACCAGTATTTCCGGTTAATACAAAACAACACTGTGATTTTATGGATAACACCAATATTTCCACATGACTTTCAAAAATTTTTCCTTTTAAATGTAGAAAATATATTTAGAAAATTGCTGAAAGTAGGGAAAAACTAGGTCAACATGTAATGTAGACACTTTGTATTTTGAATTGAATATTGAAGTAAAAAGAATGAAGTAATTTTAAGTTTGAAATAAGTAAACTAAAGACTATTTATTTATTTATTTAATGCATAAATGTTCATAGAAGCTTTATTCATGACAGCCAAAACATTTCCCTTATTAGAAAACAACCCAAGTAAATATCAAGAAGAAAGTAGATAAACTATGATTTGTTTACACATTAAAATACAACTCAGTAATAAAAGAGAATGGACTATTGATACCATGCACCAACCTGAGTGACTCCAAAAGACAAATAATTTAATCTGTAAAAATATTTAAATGTCTTTCTCTTTTCACATTAAGACTAAATACTGCTAAATTAATTTTTAGAAAATAGTTTTAAAAACACTCATAATTTATTCATAGGTGCTAAATTCATAAAAATTACAAAGGTGAACAGCATATAGTTTTCAGCTGCTCTTCTTCATACACTAACATTAATTGAGCATAAATTTGTTAGTAGTCGAACACTGAAGTGGGATGGAACTAAGGCAGCAGTACACATTATTTTAATGAACAATGATGTGTGAAATGAATCATAGCCCTGTCAACAAGATAATGGTGAATTATAGCCTATTTGTGGATGAAAGGCTGTGTGACAAGCTCATGGAGTAGTTTGCAAAAGATGCCAGTTGAGGCTTGTATTTGAAAAAAGGAAAAACTAAAGGAAGCTCACAGATTTCAGGACATGCCCATGAAATAAAAAGCTCACTGAAGTCCTCTTCTGAGGGTCTGAGATGAAATGAATGTTTTCTCAATTTTCTCTTGCTGCCGTAATAAATTCACCATGAGCAGCAGCTTATCACAACACATTTGTATTGTTGTACATGGCTAGAGGTCAGATATTAGACATCGTTCTCACTGGACTAAAATCAAGGTGTGGCCAAAGCTGCATTTTATTCTGGAGTCTCTAGGGGAGAATTCATGTCCTTTTATGGACTGCCAACAAAAGTCCGTTTCTGATGGGCCAGAAATCAGCTTTTGCCTGCGGTCTGTCAGCTGGGGGTGGCTGCCAGCTCAGAGAGGCTGCCTCTGTTCTCTGGCTCATGGCTCCCTTCCCCTGTCACGATAGCATGAGTGCCCTTCAAGCATCACATCTGCTCCTCCCTCTCGTCTCTCTGACTAAATGAGGAAAGTCCCTCTACTTGTAAAGGTTCATGCAATTTAGTTTTGTGCCAATGAGGATCTCGAGTTCCCCTCCCCTTAATCCCACCTACAAAGACTCTTTACCCACATAACGTAGCATATTCCCAGGTTTCAGGTGTTAGAACATGGGCATTTACAGGGAGGGGGGGTAAGCATTACTCTCTGCCAATAATGACCATTGGTATAGCTTACTTTACCCAGCATATTAATTTGCAAGGACTTCCAAAACAAAATGCTATACACCAGCTGGCTCAAGCAGCAAAAATTTACTTTTCTCATTTCATAGTTCTAGGAGCTGATGGGGATACAAGCCCAAGATCAAGGTATCAGCAGGTTTGGTTTCTTCTGCGAATTCTCTCCTCGGCTTGCTGTGTCCTCACAGGGTCTTTTCCTGCATGTCCCCTGTTTGGTATCCCCTTTTGTGTGTCCACATTTTCTTTCCTTTGGATTAGGACCCACCCTAAAGGACTCCTTTCATTTGAATCACACTTTCAAAGACCCTGTCTTTAAATATAGTCACATTCTGAGGTACCGGGAATCAGGACTCAAGTGTTTAAAGTTGTGGGAGATACAATTCAATCCATAATAGACAGTGGTTTTAGCATTTGTGCAAGCTAGAAGTAGTTTAAAAAGCTACTTCTGCAATGAGTGGTTGAGGAAACCAGTATCAGATAAACCAAGTAAGCCAAGGTTACCCAAGCAATTATGACAAGAACCCCAATCCACTATACCACATTTACAGTACAGGCTAATTTTCCCAATATGCCATTTTACCTATTCATACTGCCATATAATTTTAATACATATGAGGTCTGTCCTGAAGTTACCCAGCTATGTAATAGGAAAAATAGAGATATTTATTAAAGAAGATACAAGATATAAGAAACATTGTACATAGGATATGATGCTTCAGTCCCCTTCAAAATAGGCACCTTGGGACCTCACACAGTTCTCCCCATCACCATCAGCTGCCCTGTCATATATTCCTGAATCTCATTGATGGTCTGAAATTTCTTCCCTTTCAAAGGTGATTTTAGTTTTGGGAAACGTCAGAAGTCTTAGGGCACTGAATCTGACTTGTAGTGGAGCTGAATCACCTGGGTGATTTGAAGTTTTGCCAGAAAACTCTGCACTAGATGTGATGCATGAGTGGGTATGTTGTCATGATGAAGCTTCCAGTCACTAGGTGCCCATAGTCATGGCCTTCTGAATCATCAGAATAATTTCCACAGAGGAATGTTCAAACTTAACCCAAAATTTGATGCAGATTCATTGCTCTACTTTCCCAGTCATTTTGAATGTGACAACCCCACAGTACACATGCTCACTCAACAGAGTTTACTCCTCCCACTGACTAGTACAGTGAAGTCGTCATTTTTCATGCATGCACATTCTATTCCATTCTCCTTGGCTGCCAGGTTACATCGATGTCATGCAAACCATTCTTGTTATATTAATAATGGCTGGACTTTTTCTGAACAGACTTCAAATATTACCAAATTTTAATAGCGGGGCTTGATTTTGCAAAACAAGAACACAAAAAACAGTAATGTATTACTACATACTGTGGCTTCTAAGTATTTAATTTTTTTAACAATTCATATTTGTGACTGATCTTCTTTCTTTTTTGAAACCAAGGGCATTTTTACCAGGCCTCAGGAAAGACACCACCTCTCTACATGTATTCTAACGTATAGTAATAAAATGACTCTAGTTCTGACTTTAAATAGCTCACAGTGAATTGGCAAGGAAACTGGAAATCCCAGGCACTGCGTTTATATGCTATGACTTGGGGTAGTCCAGGCTTCACTCAAGAGGCACACCCAGAGAAGAGAACAGTACATTTGAGGGGTACAATTGAGACAGCTTACTGGAAGAGATAACACTAAGTTTTTCAGGTGAAGGAACAGAGGTGAGTGGAGAAAGGATGAAGAAAACGAGCATTTGTCAACTTTAAGGCTCAGAAAAGAGAGAAACAGAACTTTGCCAGTTCAATGAATTGAAATGAAATTGTTTGTTCTGCTCAGGGTCTGGAATACCAGCAGTGGATTTCAAAGGCAGGGAGAAGAACGATGGTTGGCAGATGGATTCATTAGTAGATAGGTATGAAGCTAGATACATCAACAAGGTCCTCAGGATGAATGGCCTAGCATGCTCTCAAAAAAAAAAAAAATCACTAGGACTTCATCTCGAAAGCGGATGGGAGTTCCTGAAGGCTATGCATAGATAAATAGAATGATCATATTTACATTTTGTCAAACAAGTCCAGTTGATGGGAGAAGGATAAATAGAAGTGGAAATTGAGAGTAGGAAACAAATAAAAAAATGATAATACAAAATAATTAACACATTGTTATGCCAATTATTTTGATGGATGTTTAAAAAACGCAGGTCCTTCAAACTTGACTTTTTGAGTAGGTATTCTTTGTAGCCTTATTTTGCTAATGAGGAAATACAGAGAGTTTAAGTGGTTTTCCCCAAATAAAATGTCTATCAAGTGATAGAGGTATGATTTGAGCTCTTGGCGATTTGACTCATTCTCTTAAATAATAGTACACAACACACATTCTTAATGAAGGTGAGGAGATCCAAAGGACTCAAGACATAGATTGAATAGAAGAAACCTGTAAGTAAACTGAATTTAGAAAGTGAAGGAGAGGAAGAGGTGTGGTGCACAATTATCTGGCTGAAAAAATAAAAAATCTTTACAGAAATCTGTGTTCCAAAGGCAATTTGTGTATCTTTTAATTGCAAATGTTTTCATATTGATTTTTAATTTGAGAGTTTGCTTTGTCCTTTCTGTACCTGACTTCAAATACTTTGTGGATAAGGATTAAGTTTTATTTTTCTTTGTAAACTCCAAAAGGCTAGCTCTAGCATAGTTCTTTGCATTGTGGGGGAGGAACAAGATTTCCTCTACCCTCAATTCTTTTGGCTAGTCTCATCAAATAGAAATGAAACAGATTAGCTAGAGAGAGAGAAAAAAAAACAAGTTTAATACATACATATGTATGGGAACCACACCTGCATGGGAGAGTTAGAGACACCCACCCCTACATGTACAAGAGTTTCAGAGATAGAAAAGGGAACAGAAAGTATATGAGATCCTGAGCTAGGGATGAAGTAAGGTGCCTTGTGGGCTTCCAAGGGTCTTTGCAGGATAAGAGTAGATGTTAGTAATAGAAGTTTGCCTTGCCCTACAGCTAGGTCAAAAAAGGTTATCTCTGATAATCTCTTATTGTAGACGATGCCCCTAATTCAAGTTTTTCTAGGTAAGTAAGGGAGAGGCATAAGTTTCTCTTGAGCCAGAGGCTAAAGTTGACTTCAGCTCATAATAACCTGTATACTATAGAGTCATATCTTGGGATGACTCTTTCTGAGTCATCATAAAATAAGGTGGTTATACAATCATTTTCTTAATGAGAAAATAGTCTGAAGTCTTTGATTTTGAGGACTAAAACAACAACGTTTACTTAGAAAAAAAGAAAATTTAGTAATTCTAATAATTAAACTTTGGGCAAAACAGAAATTTAGCAGAGTTTTTAGGACAACTATATTCCCTGATTAAAAAAACAAATGCAACAAAAACAAAACAGAAAGAAACAGACAAAAAAAAAAAAAAAAAAAAACCCTCCAGGAGCTGCCTTTTTCTCACCTTTTCTTTCACTGGTTAGGAGTTACAAATATACTTACTCTGGGCTGGTCTTTTCCCTGTAATGGAGATAGTGACCCTGTGGAGGAAATAAAGCGATCCTGCTAATGAATGACCCCTCCCTATCTTAAGGTAGAAATAAATTTCCTAAAGAAAGAAGAATCATGTTCTTTTAAAATGAAGGAAAAGTATGCATATAAAATGAATATGTTAGCTAAAAAGGATTGTTATTTACACTTACCATAATAATAAATGAAAAGACATATGTGTTATTCTTTGATAGATATTTTTATTTTATAAAGAAATAAGAGCTTAAACAAATCTCTTGTTAAGTACTTGTAAAAAATCATTGAAGCAACAAATATTCAAAAGTGAAAAATTAATTTGACATTCACCAAAATGTCAGCAGATTATCTCGTCACCTTACCTAGCTGACAAACTTATTTAGATACTTAAGAGTATATTTGCAGATAATTTATTCTGAAATATCCATCGTGATGTATTTTACTTGAAAGCAGATTTTCTACTACCATCTTGCTCCTGGTGTGGACATAACAGCCAATTTAGAACACCTGTTCTTAAATATTTTTAGTTCCAGATGGTCTGTTCTAAGTTTTATGGGGATGAATTTTAGATCTTAAACTGCACATGTCAAAGTACTTAACTAAGATCAAAATTTTTTGAGGGAAAATATAATATATGTTGTCCAACTATACGAACTCCTGTGTCCTATCTCCCTGTAAAAGTGAACTAGCCACTACTTGGAAGGAGAATTCAGGTCAAAGTTCTAAATTTTCAGGACAGTATATCAATAATACTGCCCGGATATTTCTTCCATAAAACACATGAGTTATCCTTTACTCACCAAGATAGATATTGAATCATCAAGCTCTAGGAAAGGATTTAGCTATGACCTTGTATTTTCTAATCTTTGCTTGACACATTTAAGATCTTAAAGAAACTATTTTTTTAAACTTTCAAATTCTAGCTCTTGATTAGGCTGGATTATTAGAAAGCAGCTTATATTCATTTTTATGTTAGTCTCTATAGAAACACACTCATTGAGTGATGGTTAATGTCATATTTTTAACTTTTAAAGAGACACAAGAAACTAAAATATTTGCCAAATTTTGTCATATATGACCAAATATAGCTTTTATGAATGTCAAGTTGATACAGTTCTTCCGGAAATAATTTCTAGTTGAAAAGGCTTTGCTTTCCTAATGTAATTGACTTCTCTAACAAGACAGTTCAAACTCTGAAATTCAGTTAAGCTTTTCTTATTTATTTTTTTGTGATGATTGTAAAGCTAATGTTAATAATCTTATACTATGAAATTTTCAAATAAATAGCTTTTCTAATTAGTTTATTTTAAATACATATATTTTTTAAAATTAGTTTTGTTTTTCAAAAATATATGTTTGAACTTGTAGTGGTTAACTTAATTTGTCAGTCTGGCTGGGGTAAGGAATACCCAGATAGCTGGTAAAAAATATTTGGGTGTATGCGTGAGAGTTTTACTGAAAGAGACGAGCAATTAATTTACTAGACTGAGTAGAGATTCACCTTTCCCAGTGAGGGATAGATGCGCGTGTATGTGTGTGTGTGTCTGTATATATATACATGCTTATATATATATACACACACATGCTTGTGTATATATATAATTTAATAATGCATACATAAATAATATTAACATATGTATACCTAGATACATATGCACTATATGTATGCATATATAATATATATTCTGTATATTTATCATTATATAGCATCAAAAATATAAGTATGCATGCATTGTTTAATTTAACACATTAAATCAAATACCATATTAAATTAATATATTCAAAGTTTAAATATTTTATATTTATATTTATATAAATATTTTATATATTATCAAATGATATATGAGTATTATTCAATTATATATGCATTTATATAAATATATTAGTATGTACACATATCATATATGTGTGTTATTTATGTATTATTATATATTGTTTATATATAATATATACAAGTGTGTATATATAAACATGTGCACATATACCCATGTGCTTATATCATGTTGATTCTGCTTCTCTAGAAAGCAGCGACTAATACAGAACATTCTCTAATTATTATTATTGTTATTGGTGTCAAATACAGTGGACTTTGTAGTTAGGCACTATGCATGCATTATCTCATTTAATTATAAAAACAAAGCTGTGAAATTGATATCACAAGCTTCATGGATGTCATAATAGACCTAGAGGCATTAAATAAATTGCCAAACATCACTAGTAAATTTCAGATCCTATGTTGAATACAAATCATGCTAAACTCTGAAGTATATGACTATTGTACCTCTAAGATATTAGAAGTTGAGGATGAGATTGAATGCTATGAATGAAGACCCAAAAGTCTCACACACTACCCTGTCAATCATTCCATCCCTCCAGCCGAGGACAATAGATACAGCAACAGAAACAGGTGTCAAATATCACTTTACAAGAATTCAGTACACCAATGAAAAGCTCAGTAAAGCAAGATTTAGGTTTAAGTTTTAGGGGATCCCTCAATATGTATCTAGATCATAGTGTCTGAATTCATAGACTATTCAAAGAGAGTTAATTATATAAAAATAAATTAAAAAAAAAACAAAATAATAACAGCTGCACTTGGTGAAGGGAAAATGAGAAATGTACAGATTTGAGGTGTTTAATATACAGTTAAGGTATTTGGTGCTAATTAATCATATTAGTAAATTCTCTTTCCTTGGGGCATAGAAGAAGAGATGGCTAGAATGATGTGTTAGAGGAAAAATCAGAAAGCTTCTCCTTCCTTGTATTAAACAAATGTGGGTATTGATTATCATTTGATTACTAATCAGTTACCCACTAATAGTATTATCCTTGGGCAAGTTATTTTATTTTATTATTTGTTTCATTAATTTACATGAATCTATCATGATAACAAAGATTTAACTTTGGGATTAATGAGTATGAAACTTCAGTACCTAGCAATATTAATTGGTTAATAAATATTAACTTCCCTTCAGTCTTTTGATATTTTGACCAATCAGAGGATAATGTTATCATCTAATAGTACCTAATGTTAATCTAATTTTCTCATTTTCAGAAAAGAAACATAAAGTGGAATTCAATATTAAAGAAATTTGATGCAAAGACAAAAATATTACATTAAATTATGAATCAACTATGTTCTTCTGTAAATAGCTTCTGTGTCACAAACATTTCCTCATAAAAGCACGGGTCACTGTTTAGCACAGCCCATTCACTGATTGCACTTGGCATCACTACTCCCAACTAGGGTGGGCTTCATAGGCTTGCACACAGAAGAACCCCGTCCGTGGCCTAATGCTCTGCTGTTGATGTCTTGAAGTTCCTAATTTTTGAACAAGGGGTCCGCATTTACATGCAGCACCGGGCCTCACCAATGATGGGGCTGGCACTCTCCTGCTTACTATTTCAGGATTCCCTGAAATCAAATTAATCAGAACCCAGTTAACTCTATCTGTTACAGAAAGAAATTGAGAATTCCAGGATATCACAAACTTAGAAATATTCATTAACATTACGTACATTTTTAATTACCCCTAAGCCAAGTAGTACTCTCCAAAAATCTAGGCTTCAGAATGTATTTGGTTATTGACTGAAAAAACTGTTACCCTTAGCAGGTCCAGGATTCACAGCCTGCCTACCTCCTCTGTGCCTTGGGCTTCCTCAGACACCTCAGTCAGTTGCTGTTAGAGAGTCTGTATGTAAGACAAGGGAAAGTGAGCAATCAATACTCTTGATTGTTTTCCTGTATTTGTATTGTTTTTCTTCTATCGGCAACCTTTCCAGCTCTTTTATGGGATTTACTCAAAAATGTTTAACTCTCCTCCTAGTGATTAAGGACAAATCTATAATTTGTTAGGTTAGGAAGTTTAATTCTTCCAGTCATTCACTTAATCATAGTTACCGAATCACTATGCTTAACCTAGAATTCTTTTAGGCATAGAGGATGCAACAGTGGGAAAGCTGCAAAATCCTCTCTTTGTGGAAGCTTAAAAACTAGTGGTCATTACTACCTTCTCGGTAACTGACACACATGATATCAGAACCACAAGAAAAAGATAAGCTCATTAATAGCATAGATTCTTGTCCTTCTAAATACAGTACACATTTTTGTTTTCCATGGGCAAAATTTTAAGATATATTTATTTATTTAGCTGAAATAAAATTATGATGTCACCAATTTTAGGAATGATAAAATGTTCCCTTAAATTTGAATTGCTTTTTAATGAATCAATTCATTTATTTATTTTACAGTATTTGTTGTACATTGCCAGAGTCCATGAAAGGTACTAAATGTCAACTGAATTTACAACGGAAAACAAATCTATTGGGAACTACAGCTATGATTAAATCAGACATACGCTGAGGTTGGGCAGTCTTTTGAGATTTAATAAAATTTATTTGAGTTTCCTAAGATGTGCCCTATAGAAAACTCAATACCTTTGCCAAGTACTCTATGAGTTACCCATTCCTTAAATTTTTGTTCCCAGTTCTGCTTCCAAGTTCTTTCTGCTGATTCATGTAACTCACTTTTATAACTGTTTCCTCTTCGCCTCTTACCAATTCAGTCGTAAAACACAGCTCTCGTCAGTGGACACAGCACATACCATCAACTTGAAAACAACAAGTCACCTGCAGTGCGCAACTTACACGTGGGTATGAAATACTTTATTAGTACTTAGCAAGAACTTTATTCTTTACCAAGAATTGCTTTATGTCAATTATTTTGGTCACTCTAAAAATTAAATATTTTTCCTAATCAGATTTCCACATAAAGTCTAGTGCCAAGCAATAATTTTATTTCATTTTTGTATTTTCCCCTCTTTGACTGTTAATCCGGCCCCTGTATGCCTCCTCATTTCTTATTGATATAGTTTTAGCTGATTTATACTTTCTTTATGGTTTATTATGAAATGGTTTTTCTAAATCAAACCATTTTATAATAAAAAGTTCAACTTTATTTCTAAGAGGTAATCTGTAAAAAGTTAAAATAGCACTTTCAAAAAGTTCTATAAATAATTGGGTGATATAACACAGGGTGGGGCAAAAGTAGGTTTACATTTGCGAGCACGTGAAACACAGAGTTTATTCTTGTATTGTTTATTAATTTAATTGTATTTTTCCCTATGAACAACTGTAAACTTACTTTTGCCCCACCCTGTATAACACAATATAATATGAGTGACCAGAGGAAGAGAAGTATAGAGTACCATGTAATCCACAGGAGCATTTGGGGGGAATTAGGGTGAGCTGGCTTCCTAATTAAAGTGGCACTTAAAATGAGAAGAGATAAAAGTGTGTTATGCACAGACAATCCATGATTTAAGATAGTTTGACTTCCAATTTTTTGACTTTGTGATGGTAGAAAAGTGACAAACATTCAGTAGATGCCATATTTCCAGTTTTGAATGGTGACCATGTGGTACCCAAGTGTGTCATGATGCTGGGCAGGGGCAGTTCCAGTCAGCCACGTGACCACGAGGGCAATCGGCCAACACTCCACAGTGTATTGTGCTTTGTTTTAGTTCAATGTTTCCAACATTCTTTAGGACCAGGCTGCTTTCAGCTGTGTATATTAATGAGAAGTAGCCACACAGACATCCTCTTTTACACTTTCAGTTTTACACTTTCAGTACAGTCTTTAATAAATTACATGAGATATCCAACAGTTCATGATAAACTGAGCTTTGTGTTAGATGATGTTGCCCAACTGTGTGCTAATGTAAGAATTCTGAGCACTGCTTAAGGTAGGTGAGACTAAGCAATGATGTTAGGTATATTAAGTGCATTCTAAAGTTACGATAATTCCAACTTACAGTGGATTTATAGGTAGGTATCCCTAGCATAAATCAAAAAGCATATGTATAGTTAAGGAAATAACTAAGTATACAAAACTAAAGTTGGTTAGGTATACTTGGGGAAATGGCTGGGATTCAGTAGGCTTTGCATGTGGAATGTGGAATATAAGAAAAAGGGTGCCAACAGGAGACAAAGTAGAACAAAAATATGATTATTATGGATATAGACTGTTGCTATTAAAATGTTTGAGCTTTTACTAACAATAAAAAACATTGGAAGGGTTTTAAACAAAGTATTAATTTTCTACTTCACAAAACTGACTATGGCTACAATATAGAAAATGGATCATAGGTAACAAATGTGAAAATTCAGAAACTAGTTAGGAAGTAGTGTGGAAATCCAGATGATAAATGATTATGGTTTAAAACAGGATGATAGCATTGGCAATGGAGAGAAAGAAAGAGGTATAAGAGAGTTTGCTATGAGCCAATATTCATTGAATTTTGAAATTCACTGCACATTGGACAAATTAGTTGATTTATATTTTAGGCATTAAAGGCAAAGTCTGTTTGGCTAAATTGTCTGCCTGTTATTTAAGTGTGTTTTGTTGCCTGGTCCCAAGGTTTGATCTACAATTTAGAAATGATAGAAAATGAGTAATTTCTCTTATAGTTTGAGATTTGATTTCCTTAGACAAAATGCTAATAAAATAAAACAAGACAGTTAAACAGGACTTCCTCTAAAGCATCCTTAATGACGGTTCCATAGCCTGGTGTTTCTCAAATTTCAATGTGCATGCAAATGACCAGAGAGCTTGTTAAGATGCCAATTCCAATTCCATAGTTTTGGGAAGAGCATTTTTAATAAGTTTCAATATGATATTTTTCAGTTTTAGGAATTTTCTAGCTGTTGCTGATATTCTTGCTTGTGGACTACCAAGGACCTACCTTATACCTGAAAACAATTCCTGGTTAAACCAAGTTCATTGATAATCTTGGAATTATGGCAAATTAGAGCGTACTGTCGTGTCCAGATTTAGGTCAAGTGAATACTTATTTTCATGTTTTATTGTATACTTTTAACTGATCTCCTAATCAAAGAGCCCACTTAAGTTCAAGTTTTTTTCTGAAAAATGAAGGATGAATGGGGTCTACTCCTTCTCTAAAACTCCTTGAATTAATTTGGGATGACTGATTGATCTATATAACTCTCAATACCTCCCAGTGACCAAAATAAGCACCATTTAGGCAAGCTTAAAAGTGACAGTGCTATATGGCTATATCTGCAAGCAAATTTCTTTTACAATTAATACAAATACAGATGGTGTATAATAGTTTATCTTCAGATTCAGAAGAGCTGCTCCTATTGTTAAACATAGTTAGAAATGCAAAACGAAGGTCAAACCACAGTGTATGATTGTGATAAAGACTCACAGACTCATTAATGGTTTTGAATACTTTAACTTTGAGTATAACTCTCATTTAATAGGCTTCAGTGTCTTTCTCTTATTTTTTGTCTAGTGTTCTTTTGAAACATAAAAAAAATATGAGACAAATGTTATTCTTTAAACTTGT
Organism: Anoura caudifer; assembly: GCA_004027475.1. Lineage (NCBI taxonomy): Eukaryota > Metazoa > Chordata > Mammalia > Chiroptera > Phyllostomidae > Anoura > Anoura caudifer. The sequence goes on along the minus strand of PVKU01004260.1, from coordinate 13,891 downwards.
TTCTGGCCATAATTTCAAAGGAAAATAAATATTTGGTTTAGAAAAAATATGTGGATTATTACCAGTGGCGAGGTCACAAATATAAGTGAACTGTAAGAGTTCCACATGACACAAAATCATTTAGGAAGAGTTAGAAAATTACTAGCCATGTAACGTGAGAAATATTCTTGCAATTTGGTGTATTTGTTTTATACTCAGATTACACTAATTATTTGTAAACTATAAACATTTTTCTCTTTTCACTGCTCATGTTTCTTATTTATCTATGCAACGAAAGCAAAGATACATGAATAAACATAATATGGTTTTCCTAATTACTTGTCCATTAGCAACAATAAGGATTCTGATTTTTCTCTTATAAATGTAAAATTATTGGTTTGATACAAATAACACATGTCAGAAAGGAGAGTTTCCTTCTACTCTCATAGGCTCTTCAGCTGGTCTAATAATCAAATTAACATGACAGATTAAGAGGAGAAAAAAACAAATTTAACTTTGTACAAATGGGGGGCCTCCTTCAGAAAGTGAGGCGACAGGCATTAAGGGAATTGAGGTTCACATGATAGGCCTCGGTGAGGTAAAGAGACGAGGATAAGGATCTGAGACTTCATAGGTGGAGAAGACAATTAACAGGGAGATGAGAAGAGAAAACTCTGATATCTGAATGTGCGCCATGACATGCAGAGAGGTCTTTTTGAGGGAAAAAGAAGTTGCCCTTGGAAATGACTTTCTTGGTTATACATTCTCCCTATCTAAATTATTTTCAAATAATTTAAAGAGAGAAAGTAAATTGTAAAAATCCTGAATATTCTGTTTCTTAAAAATAAACAGTGGAAAATCATCCACATGGCAAAGAGACACGTTTTGGAACAGAAACATTTTGCTCCCTTGCATGCATAGCGACCATACTAAGTCAGAAAGTGACAATATAAGATTTATCATCTAGTGGAACGTTGTGTTCAGGCAAAACTGCTATAAATAAAAAGACTAAACACAAGCAAACAAGCAAACAAAAAACAACCTTGGCTGCTGTGGTTCAGTGGGTTGAGCACTGGCCTGTAAACTAACAGGTCAGGTCGCCTGTTCAATTCCCAGTCAGGGCACGTGCCTGGGTTGCAGGCCAGGTCTCCTGATGGTGGCACGTAAGAGGCAACCAATCAATGTTTCTCTCCCTCCTTCTCCCTCCCTTCCCCTCTCTCTGGAAATGAATATATAAAATTAAAAAAAAAAAAAGAAAAAGTAACTGAATACATTTTTACTGCCTTTGCACTTCCAAGAGTTTTCTAAAATACCCTGTTGTCATTAAATATTATCAGAAAACATATCTGTTTAGTTGACATTGAATTTCAAAGTACTCAAATTGCTAATATTAATTTAGTAAGCAGGGGGTTATTGCCTCATCTGAAGTAGCTAAATCCATTTATACAACTAAAATCCATTTAAAGGTTAGCATTTTCTTTAGTGTACTGCTTCTTAGACAAACCTTCAATGGCAGTAAACTCACCTCTTATGAAATAAGTAACTTTTTTCTAACGTGGTGGCTGCATGGAGCAATTCCTAGAATTATTATTTTAAAGAGGAGAATCAGTGGTCCTCCTAAGTCTACAGACCTCTCACACTGAGCTGCTGGGATGATGGAGCACCTGGAGAGCACCTGGAAGCTCCAGGATGCCTCCTTCCCATCATTCGTCCTGTGCTTGTCTTTTAATTTGCCTGTTCCTGAGTTGTATCCTTGATAATAAACCAGAAAATGTGCATAAAGTGAACCATGGGGTGTATTGATTTCAGACAGTTTTCTAATTAGAAAAATTGGGTGTTGGCATGGCAGTACAGACAGTAAAATAGAAATGAGAAGAGTAACACGGCCCTTGTACAAAGGTGACATCCAAATTTGTGAAGCATTCATATTTTTCTTCTGTGCTAAAAATTAAAGTAACTAAGTTATCTTTTTAAAAAAGATTGAACTGGATGACTTCTCATTAGGTTTAAACAAAGGAGATATAGATAAAAAATAATGTACTTCTACTAAAGCTCACAAATTGGAGTAACTTATATTCTAAAAAATCTTGCCTTGATATACAGCCAAATGTTAATTTTAACTAATGGGCTTTTGCCTCTTTTTCACTTTAGAACTCAGTTTATAAAAAGCACCTAGAGAAAAAGCACTTTCACAATTCGCAACATTATCCAGATTACCTAATTTGCATTGGCCAGATCCATGGTAAAATTGTTTAATTTTTAGTTTCATTTTATCTGGGTAGACTTCATACTGATATTGACATCTGGTGTAATTATAGCATTATTATACTTTGCTTCAAATAAAAGTAAATCCAGGTCTTACATAAGGAGAGACTTTATTCAGAAAACTAAGACAATAGGGAGAACGCTCAAAGCTCAGCACAAATCTGAAAGTGTCTCAAAATAAAACAGCGAAATGCTTTTCTTTTAGGAGAAAGATAAGCAGAGCTTAGCAGAAACTTATGAGGGGAAGGTGAACAAGCCAGGAGAAGTGAGTAAACAGTGTAACAGAAGCCACCTGACAGGAAATGTGTCTGCTGGGTCAACTGATTTGGGATGGCCGATGAGTGTGGCATATTCCGCCTCTCTGTCCTTGCCCAAGGCTGGGGATAAGCCAAATTTCAGGGCCCTGTGGGAAAAAAAGAAGTCTGAACACAGTTTGGTCAAGGCAAAAAAGAGGGTAAGGAATTGCGAATACTCGGCCAGGAGCTATAACACTATACACAGTGTAAGTATATAAACTGATGCCCTAGTGTTTGACTTTACTTACAATAAGGTAATTCAATGGGTTAATATGTAGTTGTGGTATCCCAGAAAGAGATTTGATCTTTATCTTCCTTCCTGGCACCTGAAAGTGGAATTCATAAAAACCTTGGAATTTCCTGAGTGATAAGTGTGATAGTTTTTTGTTCAAATGAGTCAACCCTTTGTGAGTGAGACCCTAGGTAGCTTCAGGATGGGGGCTGCTTGCCAGCAAGATCACATCTTGACTAGAAGCTCAGAATTTTTTGCCCCACCCCCAAATTTTGATGAGCATGGAAGGGCTAGTGATCAAATTAATCACCAATAGTCAATAAAATCTCCATATGGAAAAAATATAAGTGATGGGGTTCAAGAGTGATCCAGTTCACGAACCCACAGAACTGCTGGGAGGATGGAGCACCTGGAGAGCACATGGAAGCTCCATGGTAACCCCTTCCCCACATTGCCCTGTGCATGTCTTTTATTTTGCTTGTTCCCGAGTATTATCCTTTATAACAAACTAGCAAATGTGCACAAAGTGTTGTCCTGAGTTCTGTAAGCTATTACCAATGAAATGGTGGTAGATCTAACTTCTAGAGAACTTGACTCATTGGATACCAAAGAAAATGCAAAATAAAAAAGAGCATGCCAAATATACAACCCTTAGGTTATAATAATTTGTAACAACTGAAATGAAAGAAGATGCTGAGTTGGACCTTGATGCTGGATAGAGCTCAGATTTCAGGCAGTCTGACTTTCAGCCACTAGCCTCACAGACACCCAGAGGGAAGAACTGTGCCAGGACGATAGAAAGTAACTAAAAATCACTGGTGGCCAAGAAGATAGTCAATGTGGTGAAAAGACAAAATCAAGAATCATCTGAATCCAGGGGTATGTGAACATGGGACATCTCATTTCATGGGTCAGTATTGCCAGCTTCCTGAAGCATCTTCATTGAAATGCATTAAGAGTGACTAATTTAGAAGCAGTACCTTTGTAAAAGCTTCAGCACGGAAGGGCAGTTTTGGGTTGCTACAGGACCTGCAGACAGCTCCTTACAGACAGATAACAAATGGCGACATATGATCCAGACACACAGTAGGTTATGCCTAAGGAAAGAGACAGCCTGATGTGCTAAAGAGAAACTACTACAGGCACTGTTTACCCTGAGAAGGGGGCTGTCCAAGATCTCCTATGAAAGCCAAGTGGAAAACCCCCAGATGAAACAGCTGATATGTCTCATATGCAAGCCCTCTGGGGCTGGCTTTCTGATAATCCTGTTATTCATCCACTGAATATGCCTGTTACCCAGGGTTTGGTAAGTTTTATGATGAATATGACCCCTTCTTCAAGGGCACCACATGTAACCTTATTGCTATAAAACTGAGCAAAAGTTCAGAAGCCTTATTTAATTTGCTGTATCAGCTTCCCCTCATGGGCCTCACAGAAGCTGAGAAAACATTAATTTCATTAATGAGAGGCAAAGGGGAGGGTCAAGGAACTTGTGCTATCTATGAGGAAATCTTTAGATAGTTATTCAAAAATGAGATAAATAAAATGGGTATCGATGATGTTGAAACAGAGGTCTTCATATCGTTTTTGAAGGTCAAGAGGAAAGCAGGCCCCTGCAGGTCTCCTAACATCGAAAGGCCCCCAAAAAGTTCATTCTATTTCACTCTGTTTGGAGTAATATTTTTGGAGGGGAGATGGAAACATTAAAAAATTTGTTTATTGAGGGCAAGAGGAGGCAAACAATATAAAAACCAAAAGCTTATCTGGCTTTAATTGACTTCTTTTTCTTTTATCAAGTGGGGTGAGATTTTCATTTGCTCATGAAATTGTTATACTGGGGGAAGGTATGGGTCAGAGATTCCTTAAACTGTCCCACTGGGAGAAATCTTATCATGGCAGGAGAACTGCACAGGGCTGCCTTCTTCTTTCCCTTCTGCTCCACGTGCCCTACAAACTAGTCATTGCAAGTGATGGTGAGCCCATCAGTCGGAGAAGAGAAGCTCCGGGAGCCCTTTCTGCCATATTGACACTGGTCCAGGTCCTTCACTATTTTATCCATGGCCAGAGGGTCTTTTCGATATTTGATGAAGAACCATTTGATGAAGTCCCAATGGAGGCTACAATTAGTGATGTAGAAAGATTGATGTGACTAAGGTGAAAACTTAGATGACAGTTCCTTTGAACAGGCTCTATTTGAGGTTGTTTTATCTCTTTGTCATGGACATACTATTAAGATGGACACTATGTCTGGCTAGAGACATGTCCCCTACCTAGTGTCATAAAGCATAAGGAGGGTAAACCAGCCCTTCAAGTGCTATGCTAAGTGGAAACCGGCAAAACTGCCTAAGCCCCGACAGTATAGAATGAAGTACTGGTACACAGTTGGAGTACTGCTGTGAACATGTTCCCTGTGTGATATCTCTATGTGGAGTGTACATTAGGGCTTATGTCAAAAACCTGTGAGTGCCTTGCTTGTTGTCTGCCGCAATGTTTCTGTTCTTCCTAATTTGTTAATGCAGGCCCTGTCGTCAGACAGAAAGACAGTGGCGAACTAGCCTATCTAATGAACAAACTAAAATAACAAGCAAACAGATAGAGAGCAGGATGACAACTAAGTGTGGAGCTGGGTAGGGAATGGAGGGATTGAAGAAAAAGGAAAATCCTTTTCTTTTTCCTTTTTCTTCATAAGCATGGACAGTAGTGTGGTGATTGCAGGGGAAGTGGGGTTATGAGGGAACTAAATGGTGATAGAAAGTATACAATAAAAAATAAAGCAATAACAACAAAAAGGGATTACCATATGGGGCGCAGCCTTATGGAAACCACTATGGTAATTTGAGTGCCATAAAAATGGTACATTAAAATGGAATATGTTGATGCCTAGCAGAAGAGCTCCCTGCCAGGTTGGGAAGGTTATTGGAATTGATGAGTGATGTTACCATCAAACAGTCAGAGCACCAGGCAGTTTCCCCCACCAATCTAAATGGCAGCAGGGAGAGCTACTTACACTGAGTATGCGAAAAGCTAGCAAGATACTTGCAGAAAGAAAAAAATCCCTTCACCCAACTTCCAGTACCAGATTGGGAATACGACAAGAAGAAGGCGGCACATGAGCATAGAAGTCAAAATGGTGCAGGGGAAGGTGCTGGAACAAAGAGATCTGTTAGTCTAGCCCAGGGAAAGTAGAGATTGGTTGGGAGGTTGACCCACCTAAAGTTCATGAAAGTTTGGGAAGTTGATTGGTCATTATGAGAAAGCTCCTGGTCCATCCCAAACCCAAGCTAATGGAATCCCAGGGGAATAAAAACACGCTCTGTCTCTATTTTGCTGGTGACCTCCAGTTGAAAGGTGCACTCACCTGTTCTGTACATGGGCCATGTAGCTTTAGCAGCCACGGCTCCCAGGAAAGAGCCCCTCTCTCTCTTGCCCACCTGGTGGTGCTCTCTCTGGTACATTCCTGCACTCTCTAATTTGGGAACACATGACCATGAGGCCTGGGCAGCCACATGGCCCATGGTCATGTGGACTCTACACGCAGGTTGCAGGAGGGAGCCTGAAATGTACAGCAGCCGGAAACAAGCTAAGCTACCTGGATGGGGGATAAGACTGCTTAGCAGCTGCCTGTGGGCTCCACTGATTTGTATTTTAAAATGGAGCTTTGTCTTGGTCTTGCTGAGGATGGCTGGACTTTTTTTCATGGCAGAAAGGGCAGATGGGCTTTGAGACAGGAGTCTGCCATTCTCCCAGGTCACACAGCACCTGAATAAAACCTCTTTCCATTGCACCAGCATCTGCCTCACGAATTTGGTTTGTGTGGTGACAGGCAACCAGACCTCTGATTTGTGTTCAGTTATAGCATGCTCATTTGTGGTTACCACCTGGGTCCATGGAATAAGTGGACATGGTTGGAGGGCTGCCAAAATGCAGGCATGAACTGAATCCATACATATTCACCCTTTTGCACCCTCTGAGGCACAAAATGACAATAAGAACTGTTCTGTGTGCCAGAAAAAAGTTCATGGACTGCAGATGGCTAAGCAACAGATTCTCTGGGGTCATGGATGGCAAGTTACATTGATGTCAGTAGCCAGAAGGAGCTACAGATAAGTCCTTATAGAATTTGACCCTGACTCGGGACTGGACTTTGCTGACCTGGTTGTAGATTCAAATACTGAGTTCTCTCAAAGAATGGGAACAAAAGATGCTGTGCCAGTTTGAACCACTGAGTCACATTTCTTCAGACCAAGAAACACAATTTATAGCACACGGGCATCAAGTTATCTTCGTTAGAGTAATAGTTTGACAAAGAATTGGAACAGTCAACGGAAACGTTGATTGTTTAAAATGGGGCTAGATATGGACCTTCATTTTGTGTGTTCACATTGAACATGGAGGTGCTTAAAGAAGTGTCCCCAGTAGACAGATTACTGTTTTGGGGGTGGATCTGGGGAACAGAGGGTGAAAGAGGGTAGTGTTCTGACTGTGTGGTTCTTTCTAAGCAGGGAGGGTGCTGGTGGGATGACTTTGCTTTTCTTTCCCAAATCACCTCTATTTCCTTTTTCTTACCAGATGGCATCACAACCAAGGCTAAAATGATAAGCATTGGAAGCAGGGATAATTCTTAATTTAGAATGTATAACAGTGTTGTTAAATCTTTATGTCAGAATTCCTAAGAACCTGACAAAACAGAATGTGTCTATAGCTCATAGGGCAAAATTGGGGTTTACAGTGAATACAGCTATATCGCCTAGTAGTAAAAATAGCTGACTAGTTCTATACCTCCATAATCCCACCCAACGTGAATAAGAGTAGATAAGGGACAGTACTTGATTGGTGAGTACTGCTGCCTATAATCTAGAGTAGTGCAGTGGAAAACCTTAACGTCCCTTGCAAAAACAACAACAACAAAAAAAAAAACCACAAAAAAATAAGGCATACATGGAGAGGAGGAATAGTACCCAAGGATAAACGAATAATGGAATTCCAATATTACACTGTTAAAAAGTAGAACCCAAATGGTGTCACTTGTGCTAAAGCCCTTGATTTAATTCCATCTTTGACCTTCTCCAGAAATGTAATCTTAATCAATCAATCTGGACTTTTCTTGTCAACTCTGAAGAGTTAATCTGTTACCTGGGCCCTCTCTGTACCCCATAGGAAGAAGAGGCAATTTGCACCATAAAGCTCTTGCCCATTGTCTCCCTCCCCCACCCCTGCCAAAAAAGGAATGCTGCCCTGGGCCTGAAAATTATCCTATTCTTTATTTTGATAATAGTTTCCTGCCCCACCCTTCTTCCTGCAAAAACCTTCCATTCTGTGCAACTCACCCAGAGCACCATTCTAGTTGCTAGATGAGATGTTACTAGATTCATGAAACCCTTAATACAGCCAATTAAATCTTCAAATTTACTAGGCTGGTTATTGTTTTTAGTAACATTAACACCTGGAACCTGGCTTAAAGCAAAAGATATTGTCTCTAAGCTTAGAGCAAATCCTTGTTCAATGATGTTTTGTTATTACATTGACAAGATGCCTTAGGAGGTTAACTCTTGTTTTTATTAATAAACCTATGATAAAAGTGTTTTGTTTTACCTTGTTTTCCTTTAAGTCACTGAACCAATCAACAATGTTAAGTGAAGACTTGCTGTATATCAGATCCCTGAAAGGATGAAGTCATACATCACTGAGACCACTCCTGCTTTTGGAACCTGACAAGGTCTAATGGAAGCCTTCAAATTTGAGTGCCTTGCTCTGGGAGACATTTTCATATAATGTGAAGATGGACTGGACTAACTGTAAATGACTGAATGGAACTCTAGTAATGCTTCAACATATTTTAACTGTTAATTCTTTTTCTATGAGGGATCCTTGGTCTGAAACAGGGAGTAACTTGTGGAACCACAGAAAGATATCAGGTCCTTGTCCCAGTTCTTGGCATAGAGCTCCAAACCCTTTGGATTTCCAAAGTACAAGGAGAGTCTTGTTCTAATGAGGTGGTTTTTGTGTCCTAGATATCTCTCAGGATGGGAGCTAGTCACCTGAAAGACCACTTCTTGGCTTTAAGTTTTGAAATTTCAGATCTACTCTCCAACCTTTGAGAGAAGAGAGGAACTGGAGATTGAGTTAATCACCAATGACCAATGAAATCTCCATAAGAATCCCTAAAAGACAGAGTTTGGAAAGCTTTTCAGCTGAGGAACACATAAAGGTGCTGGAATGATACCATCCCCAGAGAGAGAATGAAAGATCTTCACCTTCCATCACCATTTCCCTAGATCTATGCATCTCTTGCATTTTTGCTGTTTCTGAGTTGTATCTTTTATAACAAACCAGCGACTATGAGTAAACTATTTTCTTAAGTTCTGTGAGCTATTCTCACAAATTTCAAGTTTGAGGAGGGAGTTGTGGGAATCTCCTGATTTGTAGCCAGTTGGTCAGATGCATGCACGGCTTGGGGCTTGCAAATGTTATCTGAAGTAGGAGCAGTGTTGAGACTGAGCCCTTTTAACCTATGGGATCTGATGCTAAATTCGTGTAGATAGTGTCAGAACTGAATTGAATTATTGAACATCCTGATGGTGTCAGAGAATTGGAGATGTGTTTGGTGTGGGGGGATAAGCGTTCAATAGTGTAAGATTCAGTCTGTATTAAAGTTAGATAAACCTTTTTCCCATTTACAAACACATCATTAATCCTGGCTCATTATATGAGTCTAATTGGTCATAAGAGGGATTGAATGAAGGAGAATGTTTAAAATTGTGAAAAAGTTATTCTCACCACTGAGAAGAAGAATTTAACAAAGTTCTACTGATGGGCTAGTAGTTTTAAATTCGCTTGTAAAGGACAGCATATTATTTTCATCTTTCCAAGTGCTTGGAGACTATTACATCCTTAGGCAACTGATGCTTAACTAAACAATACATTTTTAGTTGCTGCAATTTTTCTTCCAAACCCAGTGAGTTGATTCCATTAATCATTGCTGCTCTTCTCAGAACTCATTCCAAATACCTGTGTGTGTACAACACTAAGGTAAATAAAGCAGAAAGAAACAAATCTGGTGTCATCAGATTCACAAGCTCTAGGTAACATATTCATTCTTTTTCTTGACTCAGGAAGACACAGCCAGTTTATCAGTGATGATCAGGAGCTTTAAGTTTTGCAGCTCAGTTCATGGCGGGTGTGGAATGAAAAGTACCATCTCCTGTGGCATGGAAATCCCAGTTCTCACCCTTCTATCATATCTGAGCAGAGCTCTTGTCTCAGAAGACCAGTCCCAACAAAGACAGTCTTGCGGTCAATACCTCCAATGCATTAATCCAACTTTTCTCCAAAGGACTGCATTTTCTGTTTTCTTCCTTTATCTAATCTCAGGAACTAGGCTCTAACCCTCCCCTGTAATTCTCTGGCTGGACTTCAAGCCTTTATATTTATATTTCTATTCTTAAATTTTAAGGTTTTTTCCCACAAAACAGACACAAAAAATCATAAATTGTCAGACTATTAAGCTCCATGCATTGTATAGTACCTGCTATGCATACATCTTTTCATTTAGTAGTCATTGCAAAAATACGGTGTCATTAATATTTTTCCACTTTTTCTGGAGAAGTTAAACAAAGTAGCACCTATGATTAACAACTATTAAGGACCAACTGGTCAACAGGATCTAATTGGATTGGTTCTGTTCTTCCTACCCTACCACACTGTAGCACTCTGTCCATGGATCACTTTCCAAAATGTTCTTAACCATCCATTAACTTCATATGGTTGTATCCCTTCACTTTGCATAATGTTTGCAAGTTTTATCCATGTCATAGCATGTGAAAGTACTTAATTTCTGTTTAAAAATAATATTTAATAGTTAACCATCTACCATTATTTGCTTATCCATTTATCAGTTGATGATGGATATTTTTATTAGGAATTTTGCTTATAATTAATAATGTTGCCATGAATGTTTGTACCCTTTTTTATTTTTATTTTTATTGCATGTGTATAAGGGCATGTTTTTATTTCTGTAGGTATCTTTGTGTTTGTCCTCACGCCAGCACACACTGATTGATGTGTTTGTTCTCATGCCAGTATACACTGCCTTCATTACTTTAGCTGTACAGTAAGAACTCAGAAATCCTCCACTTTTCCTTTTTTAAACATTGTTTTGACTTTTCTGCATTTTCATATGAATTTGAGAATCAGCCAGTCAATTTTTGCAAAACAAAAATCTAGTTTGGTTTTTAATTGAGGTTGTGTCGAGTATGTTGATCATTTTGGAAAGTAGGCCAGCTTAAAGCAATTAATGAATAATGAAACTTTTCATTAATTTATAGCTGCTTTTATTTTAGCGATGAAATCATTTTCTAATTTCATTTCTAGATTGTTCATTGTTAATATGCAGGAATACAACTAAAATTTTTATATTGATCCTGTGTCCTACAGGGATTTTGTTGAACTCATTTATTAGCTATATTTTAATGAATGCATTGGAAATTTATACATAAGATAACATCAATGTGAATGCCTCATATATTTTCATTGCTTAATTTCACTTTCTATAAACTCTAATTCAATGTTGAATAAAAGTGGCAAGGGTGATTACCTTTGTCTAGTTCCTGATCTAATGGGAAATAATGTAGGTTTTACAAATAAGAATAATTTAGCTATGAGACTTTATAGATGAACTTATTTATCTAAGTTCCTTACTATTCCTAATATGTTCAGTGTTTTTGTTATGAAAATCTGTTGGATTTTGTAAGTTCCTTTTTTCTGCTTCTATTGAGGTGATTTTTTTTCCCTTTAGTCTAGTTACTCAGTATATCATAGTAATTGATTTTGGATGTTAAACTATCTTGTATTCTGACAATAAACCTCACTTGTTCTAGTTGTATAATATATATATTTTTTAATTTTGATGAATTTAATTCATATTTTGTTGAGGATTTTTTTATCTTATAAAGAACATTGGCTTTCTGATGTCTTTATCTACTTTTGGTTTCAGGATAGATTGGCCTTAAAGAATAAGTTAGAAAATGTTTCACCTTTTATTTTCTGGAAAATTTGTGAAGGACTACTATTAATTATTCTATAAATATTTGGTTGAAACACCTAGGCAAGCTATGTGGGCCTGAACTTTTCTTTGTGGGAAAATTTTAAATTACTAATTCAATCACATTTACTTGTGATAGTTCTATTCATATTTTTAAATTCTCCTTGAATAATTTAAATGCTTTGTATTATTGTAAGACTTCATATACAACTTCTAAGTTATTTAAGTTCTTGACATACAGTTGTTCGTAATGTTTTCTTATAATCTTTAGTTTCTATAAGATTTATAGTTAAGTGCCCTCTTTCATAACCAATTTTAGTAATTTGAATCATCTGCCTTTTTTTCTTGGTTATAACTGTCTTTATACATGATTCTGGAAGGGGGAAAATAGTAGGTCATGGTTCAAATGCCATAGTCTCCTTCTATTATTATTGAGATTGAGTTGACTTTCCTGAATGAGAATTTTTCCATTTGCTCTGTGCCCTTAAAATATTTCAAGAGATTTTAAATTATTGTATTTTTAATTTTCTACTGTTTAAAATGTTTTGTTGGAGGTAGAGTTCACTGAAATATTCACTCCGCCATTCCCAAAATACCACTCCCTTCATTACAATTTATTTCATCAGTTCTGTATTACTAACATTTTAAAACATATTAAAATTTATTTCTTATTTAAATTTTATGTCGAACTTAAAAATTTTGCTATCGAAAAATGACAGTGGCATAATTAAATTCACTTAAGAATCTGTCTACCAAAACTTAAGTACATGTAAATCTTGGAACACATTTCCCAGAGTTTAATACTTTTATCAGGGCTTTCTTTGAAATTAGTTAATATAGCATATCTTTCTTCATTTTGGTCTTAGTGAAGCATATAATTATTCAACTCTATTATAGAGAAAAATGCTAACATATTTTCTTCTGCAATCATTTGGAAAAGTTAAGAATACAATGGTAGGACACATTAAAGGTGCTTTTTTAGTAGTTTTTAACCCATTAATAATCATTAAAATGGGGTGGGGCAAAGTTTTTAATGGCTAATTTTATGTAAATATCATGTAACACAGTGAAGTTAGTTCTCTATGCATATTAGTTATTTATACATTTATCTGGGGTCCAGACCAGTCATGGAGCTTTTTGTTTGTTGCTGTCATTCTGTCCCCTTTCTTCCTTTCATGGGTCTCTTTCTTGTTGAAACAGAGACTCACAGAAATTAAAAATGAAAAACAGTACTATCATCTCTTCCAACTGCTTCATTCTATAAATATAAAAACCTATGGTCTGGAAAGACAGATCAGCGTCTCAGGGCTGTTAATGCATGTGTGAAACTTGGATGCACTGAATACCTCCCCAGTGCACAGTCCCCCCTGCATGTAGCTTCTTCCAAAAAGCAGCACTGATGGGAACTAACTAAACTCAAGCCATTGGAATCATCACGGCACCTTTACTTCTTTCATTTGCCTATCACGCTGCTGTACCAAATGCAATATTCTGCAATGGAGGTAACATTCAGAATGAGTTATTTCCATGTTGGACACTGCTTTTGCTCACATCTGAAAGTCCCATATGTTTTTGAAAGATTATTTTCCACTAACTTTCCTTAAAGAGAGAGAGAGGGGGGAGAGAGTGAAGGAGGAAAAGGAAAGAAGATAAAAGTTTTGGTTTTCCTAGGACATACGTGGTTCTGAATATGAATTGCAGGCAAAAGAGGGAGAAGTAAATGTTCTTAAATAAAGGGTATCTCCCAAAGGTCACAAGGTCAAGTAAAAAACAGTAATGGGTGAGATTCACAGAAGATAAAATGTTTTAAATTGGGGGCATGCCAGAATTTTACATTAGGATTACAATAAAAGTGTATCATTGTGACAAGTGAAATTTCTTTGCACAATTGGGAAAAAAAACTTAATACCTTTGATACAGAGAACTACTTTTCATTAGTGTTTCTAGTTTATATAGTTTTATTCAATTATTTGGAATAATATACATGTTTTACATAATATAGAATATTTATATAGATAAATAATGTAAAAACAGATTATCTTTGACAGTGGTACACATCATTCACTGAAAATTTAATTT